>LTAE01011591.1:0-15026 GCA_001647135.1 Pontederia paniculata | reverse complement strand
TAGTGTTATGTCTAATGAACTTATCTTTATTTTATGTCTCGAGTCGAATGAGCCTAAGACTCATGTGATGGGCCTTATGTTTGACCATTGATTTATGCCCATATGTGGTAAGATGATTATGGATTTATATATGTTTCCGCCGCTATGAGTTATTATTATCATGATATTATATCTATGTCTTCCGCTGTAATGTCTTTTAATTGTTATCATGTTATATAATGTATGTTCAAAGTCCATGTAGCGTCGTCGAAAAGCCTTCGCGGGCCAAGCCCATGGGGTGCATTACAATGGGCCTGGTATTAGCTCATAAAGAAGAGTACATTCTGTTCCATTTATCAAAATAATCAACTTATGTGCTGTCGGTTATTGGATTTGATGGTTTGAATTTGACATCATTTCTTGATAATTTGTTGGTTTGTAAACCTTTGTTCAAAAGCATCTCCCTTTCTTTCATGTCAAATTTTGGTGCTATGTTTTCTATTTTCAGATTAATTGGCATTAGGTTTTGTCAATAGTATCAATGCATTCTAGTTTTATTATGATTCTATTATCAATGCTACACAGATCTGTAACAATTTTTTTTTGTCATGTTGATGATATTTATTTGCTTGTTATATAGAAATTTGTTTATATTGTCTTCCATTATCAGTTTTCTGATGGATAACACAAGTATCACCGCTCATACTTTAAGAACCTTATTTTGTTGCTCCGTTTTGAAAGATAAAAAAACTATTGTAATTTTATATGTGCCAATACATTGCATTATGAGCTTGTGCCTTTGGCAAACATAGCAGATTGTGTTTTTTCTTGAATGCTAGACATTGATATATTATGTTTTATCTATATAATATTGCCATATCTGTCACAATAGCTGTTATTCAATTGTCATAGTAATTTAAATTAGAGATTCTCAAGCTGCTGCAGACCTATTTGGAAGTTCAAATGACAAAGATATCGGATTACTAGTTCCAATTAAGATCAGTTAACTGGTAATCAAAGATGCAAGTATATTCAAATCAAAGATAGTCCTCTGTCTGTGCCAACTTTGTAGGCTCAATTGATCTTGCACAGTAAGTTATAAAAATATTAATAAAAGTTTCTTGAGGTAATATATTCTCTAATTATTTTTCCTCAATTCCTTTTCCAATGAAGTCATGGTAATATTGCAAATAAACTTAATGTCTGGGTTGGGACTTACATATAAATGTAAGCCAAACTGAGATGTATTCACTTTGTTTTTCCAAGTATGTTTTCATTTCTTTTATCTGTTATATAGTCAATTTACTTAGTATATAGTTAAATTTTGAATGTATACATATTTCAAATCTGAATTTTCATGAGTGAGCATACACATCTTGGGTGTTATTGCATAAATTGGTGCCAATACCATCTCTCATACACATCTTGAGCGTTCTTAAAGAATATCAAATAATTGTCTTATTTTAATACCTGCTTACATTTTTTCTAATGAATTTTTCATATATGTTGATGTTTATTTCTATATAAGCTGAAGCAGAGTTTTGTTTTGAAATTTTCATTTTCCTTCCTAGTGGAGATGACAAGTTCTTTTATTTTTCCTATCTGAAAAGTGAAAAAGATATGTAACTGTTGAAATTGTTACTTAAACAATTTATTTTACTTTATATCATTTAGTCACATATAATGTTATCTATCCTACTCCACTGGGATGAAAAAGTTTATGTTATCCAGAAATATGTATGCTTATCGTACTCTTTCAGGATAAAGTAATCTCTCAATTTGAGAGGTTTTGTTGTTAAAAATATGGAAGCTCTTCGAAGGATTTCCAAGGTAATTCCTTATGATTTTGTGTCTCCTAGATGTGTGTATTCTGTTTTTCTTGATCAATAGTAAACTTTTGATTCTCTATCAGATTGGCGATTCTTTGTCTTTAGTCATGACGATTTTTTAGCCATTTTTAATAACTCTATCAGATTGTGTCTCCCAGATGTTTTTAATCGTGAAGGACGAATTTTTATAATTATTATTTATTATTTTTCTGGATATTCCTCTATATATAAAATGATGATTTTATTAATTGAATGATTGATGCATGAGGTGCAAAAATTTATTCTATAATAATGCTCTAAAAAGAATACTGTATGTAATTGAATTGATCCATGATGATATGATTTTGTTCTCAATGAATTGGTCCTTAATCGTGGGAAAATTAAGTTCTTTTAAAAATATCTGAATATGATTTATTTAGGTTCAATCGGGTTCCTTCGGGAATAATTGTTTAATTGAATCTCTTTGGGGGATAATGGTATAACGGATTCTTTAGGCCTAGCTAACCTTAATGGCACCGGAAACTTATCTATGTTGAGTCTTAGTCCAGTCTTAGGTTGGTTAGTAAAATTTTTTGAAGTCATACTAGGAAAATGAGGTCTCAAATACCTTCGTGACTGATCAAAGCTTCTCATACGGGACCTTCTGCTGAGCAGCCCATTGATGGTACTACTGACATTCATTTCTATCCTCCATAGTATGATTTTTTAGGTTGAGATGGCACTGGAGGCACCGAGCGTAACAACTATGACAATCTGAGTTTTTGATGGAGATTCGAGCACGCCAAGATAGAACTGACGAGATGATTCATTGTATACACGAGTATCATGCTAGCTAAGATCATCATGGGTCGTTCTTCATGTCGTCACTGCTACCATCATCTATGGACTAGTCCGGCCATATTTTCTTCTTTTAGTTGCATTTTGTTTATTGTGTTTCTTTTCCATCATTGTATCATCTTCCTTACCAGAGGCTTAAACACTATTGGACTTTTAATTTTATTTGGAACCTTAATTAGATTTTGGAGGTTTATTGAAGGTGTAGATATGGATGATCACCAAGTCCGAAGTATCTCAATTACAAGTGAAAACCCAACATACCAAAACCCTCCCAAAAGTTTTGAGTCCAAGAAGAAGGATATGGGTTGTCACACGTACGACATCATGACCTCATAGGAAAAGAGAGAGGGCGGTGGACGTTGAATTAGTCAGAGATGCCAAATTGGCATGTAATATATGGTTTCTCCCTCCATCGCACACACAACACGTGATTCCATCTAATTTTTATATGACTAGTAGAAACTTTTAACCCCCAACAGCCCTCATTCCTTGTAGACTTCCACTTCGCTTTGTTATTATATAATTAGCAGGTTGAATTCCACCACTAATAAAATTCATATGCAAATAATCAAGTTGGTCACACGTTCCAAATTAAAAAAAATCGAAAGTTAATAATTCGAATTTGAACTTGTAATGCGATCATTAATTTAATTAAGATTTATTTTTATAACGCTCATTCGAACATCGAATTAGTCGGATATAAATAACTTTGAAGATTGATGAAATTCTACCTATTGATTCAAAAAAATATACGCAAATTCAGGGAGACCCCCTCCCCCAATTTTTTAAATTTTAATTATATACATATATATATTATATAGTATAAATATATTTCTATAGAAATATAACATATATAATATAATAGTAAATTTTACCTTTTTTGGCCCCTTTCAAATTTTAATTTTTTTTTAAAAAATATATGCATGTATGTATATTTATGAAAAATAATCTCTCTATATATACAAATTTCTATATATGCATAGTATTAAATTTGGAACCCTTTGATTCATGAATAATAAATATTAATTACTTATTATATATTTCTTTTTATTTTTTAAAGTAATTATTTAATTATATATATGATAAAATTGTCTGCCTTGAGTCATGGTTAATAAACTGAATCAATAAAAAAAACATGTTAATTTTGAATTAAATAATTATAATTTAGTATCTAGTTAATGAAAATAGTAGAAAAAATAAAATGATAATGGTATAATTTTTTTTTATTATTTAGGTCATTCTTTAACATGATGTTATATTTTTAATCATTTATAACTATTTTATAGTCAGTAAATATATTAAATTATTTTTTTATTTTTATAAAAAATATAGATATTGATTTGATATTAATGTACATATTTAAATATATAAAATAATAATTTAAATTTGAATATATTTTAATTATTTTTATATTATTTTTATCTTTTATTTTAAATCTATATTAATATTTAAATTTTAATAATTTATATTATATCTTAGCCCCTCTTGAAGTTTCATTATGGGTCCGTCCCTATGCAAATTATAATTATGTAATCGAAAACCAAATTCAAAATGGAAATTGGAGTTGTGGGATTTTTTTTACATTGTCAGTCTTTTGATTTTCTCCACCGTGGCCGTCGGTAAAGGGTCTCATGAGAGAAAGAATTTGTAACTTGTGGTCGGACTTGTAACCAGCAGACATCGCGTTGGACTCAACTTACTCAAATTCCCACCACCGTCTTCAATCTTGACCATCAAAAAACTTTGACGTGTGGAAGTTTTAGCCAGCTTTACTCAAATGTTTCTTCTTTTCTTTTTCTTTTTTTTGCTTCACACCGTATTTATTAATTTGGACGGTCAACCCCGTCGACTAAACGATTCTTTTCTAAACACAAACTAAAATCCGTACAATCCATTTCTAATGATGCACAATTCATGAATGATAAATAAATTTTATATGAATGGGAGGGAGGCCTTAATGCCTTGAACATTAGGTTTTAAAAGAATATGATATATATATATATATATATATATATATAGATTAAAGTATTTATAAATAAAGAAAAAATATTAAACAAAATCAAACACAAACTTCATGGTTATTATTATTATTATTATTATTATTATTATTATTATTATTATTATTATTATTAAAGTTGGCAAGTTGCATACCTATGAAGGACTACACTCTTTTATGGCGGAATAGTGTGGAACCGACCAAACATTTGATCAATTACGTCGTGAAAGTGGGAACTTCCAAACTCATAACTGCTAGGACTTTCAATGCATGCGATGTGTGTCCCCCACCGGTAGACGTATTTGACGTCGAGAAGAAATAATAATAATAATAATAATAATAATAATAATAATAATAATAATAATAATAATAATAATTATGTATTTGTCACCTTATTTCTTACGTGACATATCTACCCTTTTTATATAATAATACAATTTAATTATATTTTTCTTCTTAATTTTCACACTTGGTTTTTTAAGTAACTTTATAAAAACTAAGATAAGCATTGGAAATGGACAAAAGAGAGTGTCATCCACTTACCCCCACACAACTTTTTTCTTAAATATCATTAAAAATGAAACAAATAAGGCAATTATATATCTATTATTAAAAAAATGTCTATACTACGTATAAGTGTATTCTATTCTTCTCATTCACCTTTTTACTTAAAAATGCATGCTCAAGAGTAAGCATAGATATATAAGTTTAAAGCGGCGAAATAAAATTTTATCTCGAGTTTGAATTTTATAAGTTCATCTTTCTTATATTACCTTTCATAAAAAAATAATCGAAAATAATCAAATTTGAATACTCTTATTTAATATAAATAATATCTAGGAATCATGTTCTTTTTTTTATCTCAATGGCCTGTTTTATTTGTTTTTACACTTTTAATAATCAATTGATTCCATCGTGCTTAGTTATTTGAATATCATGCTTGCTTTTTATTTGATTTTTTTTAAGAATGAAGAACAAAGCGTAAGAATAAAAAAATATTAAAAAATGATCTCTTACGTTTAATATAGTTATAAATATTTACAATATTTTTTGAGAACAAATTCAACTAGCTGTCCAAAAAAAATGTCGATCAATTACTCTTATATAATGCAAATTCAAATAAGGATTATTTATGCTAATTTTTTAATTATAAATTAAAATATCTACTAATTGTTAAATTTTCTATTAACTTCAACTTTTCTGTTTATTATTATATTTTAATCATTGTTATGATTTAAAGAAAAAATAAAATAAATGTTAGTGATAAATTATGAATTCTTTTGGCTATTTTATTTTTTCTTATCACAAGTTACTTTTTTAAAAATGAAAATCCTCCCATTCAATCCATGATTTAAAAGAGAAGGAAAATAACCCAAAAGACTATTATTTTTATGGACCAAACATCATGATGACCGACGCTGAGGTCATCCCCAAAGAGGGTAAAGAAGTCACAAGGACCATTATTTTAACACAAGAACTTGTCCATGTTCAATTTTGTTTGAAAATAAAAATGTTACCGGACTTTAAGTCGTCTTCTTCTTTAGTTGTTTTTCACACTCTCCAAACTCTTCCAAAGACCCCAAGTCCCTTCCCATTGTCCTTTATTTTTAAAATTTATTAAGATGCGGGTTATTAAATATACTAACATTTCATTAATCATAATGAGACATACTATTTATTATTTACGTCGAATTTAACTAAATATTTAAAATATTTCGATTGGCAAAAAAAAAAAAAATTATGCCAACAGTTGAATTCAACTGGTACCCTTTGATTAAAGGGCCCAACACATCTAACATTTCAGATTAAAGCATATCTTTTCATCTTCCTTTTTCAAGCGCACATGATGCCTTTTTGTATGGCTGGCTAAACGAATTAATAATGCTTCCAGATATATGCCTGTTACTACTGTTATTGTTTATATATATATATATATATATATATATATATTGTCAAAAGTAATTATAGTTTTGTTTTCTGAAATCATGTTTCCTTTAAATGATTTTACCAGAATTTTTATTCATGTTTCACCAATTTGCTCAATATAGTAATTGAATTGTTAAATTAGATGTGCTATCTGACAATTTTAATTTAGCTCAAAATTCAAAACATGAATAACTAAAGAAAAAAAATAATTTTAATATGAGCAATGATAAAATTTAAACTCAAGATCTCTGATTCTGATATCATATTAAATTAGATTTATTATTAATAATCTTAAAAACTTAAGTTTATAAGAAGAGCAATATTTTTATATTTATATTTTTAATGAATCATGCCGTCATATCTTTAACTTTTATTGTGAATTTAGATTAATCAATAACTTAACGAGCATTAACCCAAAAAAATGAAATAAAATAATTGGCGTCATTTGGAATGTTCCTCATTGGAAGCTCCTTAGGTTTACTGACTTCACAAGATTGTGTTTAATAATTAAAAAAAAAATAGTTTAGATATTTGAATTAACTAAATTATTATTATTTTATAAAAAGATGTTTGATAAATTTATTTTACATGTAGCCGGTAAACTATTTTCATTAGAATTTTTTACATGTAGTTGGTAGATTATTTTTATTAGAATTTAACGGATATAAAATAGAAGTTAAATTTTTATACTTAATTTATTCTTTTAATATTATCGATATTAGTACACACAAAAATTAAACTATTTTTTTATTTATGCATGTCTAATTTATTTAAAATAATTATTATAAATTAACTAATTATAGGTTACAATATTTTTTTAAAAAAATACATAATATTATAAATTAAATAATTTATCATATTAATGTATTAAGTTCATTTACATCATTTTATATAATTATCAATTAATTTAGCCACCATATTCATCAAACATTTTTCTAATTATCATCTTATTAAACTGTTAAATATTTTTTTTTAATAATTAATCATTGTCTGCTTAATATTTTTTTATTCACTCTTAAATTATTATCTATTTATTAGTCCACGATTAATATAAAAGACAGTCTAAGTCAACCACAAGAGCAATGGAACCGTCCAGCAAGTCTGAGAACGATATAGCACAACAAGTTCACTTCACATCTTTTTAATTAAATATATTTCCCACCATTTTTAAATAAATAAATAAACAAATAAAGCCTTCAAGGAGCTAAATTTGTCTTAAAAAAGGGGTCCGAGTAATTGGGGGAATCCTCCGACAAAATTAATATTTCCTAACTGACATGCCAAAATGGGAGAAATAATAATAAAAAAATATCTTAAATTTATACTTTTCTTCTGCAAAAAGAAAAATTAAAACAACAATTTTCATTTGTTTACAAATTTCTGTTTCTACCTTTTCCTAACAATGGAATTTTCCGTACGCCGTCTGGTATCCAATACATGTACGCTGCCAAGTGCCAACCTTGGGAGAACGACCACTTCTTCATTTCCAACCTATTAATTTAAATTATTATTATTTTTTCTTCCAATAAAAAAAATGTACGTGTAAACTCATTTTAATATAAATTCGTATATAACTTTTCATATTGTTCATGAATATTATATTTCTTTTTTTTTTTAAAAAAATCATTGATGTTTTTTAGATATATAATATGAAGTTGGAAAGAAAAAAGGTTACGTCATCCTTATAGTATCCCCACTACGTGTCTGTTGCGTAAACTCTTTTTATTACGACCCCGCGGGACACCAGAACGCAGAGCCTTCCAGCTATAATAACTCCCTCGCTGGCGCGAGCTCTTTAATTCCATTTATAAAAAGGTCTGAAAATTTTAATCGGCTATCACCTCAAACTTCTTTGGAATTCAACTTCCAGTCCTTGTGTTTTAGACAATGGCCAACCATTTTGGGATCCTCCGAGGAACTCAATAGAAATTGGAAGCCTTTCCATACTATAAAATTATCTTCGCACAAAACCCCCTCACTTTTGCAAATTTCTATCGGCATCCTTCCTCGGCCACTTACAACTGCGGGAACCGGCGAACATGGCCTCGGTTTTAAGCTTCCGCCTCCTCCTCCTCATGGTTCTCGCCGGCATCGCCGCCGGCGCCAGCTGCAGCTCCGAGAAGTTCACCTCGAACCGGGCGTTCGCGGTGTGCAGCGACCTGCCGCAGCTGTCGTCGTCGCTCCACTGGACCTACGACGCGGCGGCGGAGTCGCTCTCGCTGGCCTTCGTCGCCCAGACGGCGGCCGGAGGGTGGGCGGCCTGGGCCATCAACCCGAGCGGCGGCGGCATGGCCGGGGCGCAGGCGCTGGTGGCGTTCCAGCAGACGGACGGGTCGATGGGGGTGAAGACCTATAACATCTCCGGCTACGGTCCCATCCAGGAGTCGCCGATCGCTTACGAGACCTCGGATCTCGCGGCGGAGTACAGCGGCGGGACGACGCGGCTTTTCGCGAAGGTGAAGCTGCCGGCCGGGAAGGCGGTGATCAAACAGGTGTGGCAGGTCGGTCCGTCGGTCACCGGCGGCGTGCCGGACAAGCACGACTTCAAATCGGCCAACCTTGCGTCGACGGGGACGCTGGATCTTGCTAAGGGCGAAAGCGTCGCCTCCTCCTCCGGCGATCCCTTAACCAAAAAGAAGAATGTGAGTAGTAAAAACCTTACTGTGTTCGTCTTCTCAATTTTCAAGTAACATAGAATTACTAGGCTTAAACTTTATTGCAAATTGCTTCCTTTATATGAAATCCAAAAAAAAAACTTTGAATTGTTTCTTTAGGTTTAAAATTTATATCGGAAACATGGATTTGTTTAGACTTAAAATTTGAAGAAATTGCTTCTTACTGAAGGAAAAAAAATTACTCCTTTTGATAGGAAATGTGTAACTCTGTCTTTGTATTGATTCCGAATTGAACTCTCTTAAGCTTTTTATTACGCTGTTATGCTAAAGAGCATGTAAAATAATATGATGGTTAGATATAGATGGAAATAAGATGAGGTCTTCCTTCTTTTGGATTTATTATTGTGTGGGTCTTTGGAACTTTGTTGGAGACCAAAATAATTTACACAAATTATGTGGACTCTGTTTTTGGTTGTATGCAGATGCACTTTTCCGTCTTGTTTCCTTATATCATTATTTGTCTTTTTTTTCCGATTATATTTGTCTTCTTATTTTTTTGTGCTTAGTGAACTAATCAGATCTGTAAATCATTTACGCAAAAACTGTTTTTTTTACTGGAAAATAAAACATTGAGTTTCATAAGTAAATCTGACTTGGGAATGTATTCAGGAATGCAAATAAAAAAATAGTTTTTTTGTGCTACGTGAAACAGTAGAGATCCTTAATTAAGATTTATTGTCACCAGATAATTTTTGGGTGTCAAGTTTAGCAAAGTTGTCTCGTTAGTCTGGATCTTATTCTAACAGAATTTAACAGCAAGAAGTTGTCAAATTCCATTTTTTCTCTAGTGAGGGACTGGTTGGAGTACCTATTTGAGCTTTTTACACATGTTCTGCATGACTGCATGTCTGTCATACGAGTAATTTTTTGTGATATTTGGTATACGACTAAATTTGGATGTCAATTCATCTTCGGGATTGTCAATATGAAATGATACAAGCTGGTAGTTTTCCTCTCATTAAAAAAATAGTTTCATGTTTTTGTAGCATTCTGTGTATATTTTTTATATTTGTCCTCTAACTGTTGCTGAATTTATGGAGTTATAAAATAGCTTACAAATTTGACTGAGTTGCATAATTCAGTTAGGTCTATGGAAGATGTATATGTGATGTATATTCTTTTTCATCTGATGTTTCATTATAGGACTAATATGCTATTCGTGCCTTATTGAAATGCACATATTTATAGGATGTCAATTGTTTTTATAGATATAGAGTTCATCTTTCCGTTATGTGTTGCTTGTTAAAGATCGAAGAAGTTTTACAAATTTAACCAAATAAGAAACTTGTTAGAACTGCTGCAATTATGTCAAGAGAACACATTTCCTAAAACTGCCTGCTGCCAATACAAGATAATATTGCATTTGATTTGATTTCACATGTACTTGATCATTTATTTTCCTTCTCGAACCTTGAAATCGTGATGAATGCTTGTAATTTTACACCGAGGTGTTTCTCTTTTCAGGTGCATGGAATTTTAAATGCTGTGAGTTGGGGGATTCTGCTTCCAACTGGTGCAATCTTTGCTCGATATCTTAAAACCTTCAAGTCCGCAGATCCTGCATGGTTTTATCTTCATGTAACATGCCAGATTATTGGTTATGGTGTCGGAGTTGGTGGCTGGGCAACTGGTCTCAGTCTTGGGAGCAAGTCCAAGGGAGTCGAGTATACTAATCATCGCAACATAGGGATCGCCCTCTTTGCTCTTGGCACTTTGCAGGTCAGTTTTCAACTAAATTGTTTGTTATTTCTTTGCTTGACATCTTCATAGGACACTGTTGTTTATCTATTTATGCTTTTGTTAATTAGAACCAGCAGTGTCGTTTGAGTTTTGGTATTTAGACTTCAAGCATCAATGACCTTATCATAACTCTGATTTTTCTTTTGCACCTAATGTACGTCCTAAAAAATGAAGCTGCTGCCAGACTCCTTAAGCTTAATCACATTAACTTTGCCTGATAGTTTCTTGGAGAATCTGAACACGCTCTTGATCATTACTCATTGGTTGTAATTCAAGAGTCGCTGTGCTAATGGCTTACAAACTTTGTGTGTGATATTTGTAGGTTTTCGCCCTTTTTTTAAGGCCAAACAAGGATCACAAGTTGCGGTTCTACTGGAATATGTACCATCACAGTGTAGGATACACAGTCATCATCCTCGGCGTCATCAATGTCTTCAAGGGTTTGGATATCTTGAGTGCTGATCAGAAGTGGACTACTATATACATAATTTTGATTGCCATCTTAGGTGCTGTTGCCTTGTTCTTGGAAGTCATTACCTGGATTATATATCTCAGAAGCAAGAAGTCGGATAGCTCCACTAAACCCTACGGTGGATCAAGCACTAATGGCGTACAACGGCCACTATCAGCCTGATAAGCATTTTCCAATTGAGCAATTCTGGATGAGTGCATCTTTTCTTCTCTTCATAGCATACCAGATTGTGTATACTAAAATTCCATGGATGAGTTTACTAGGATTATATGTACTATGAAATTATCTTAACCTCAATAGTTCAATATTTCTATTCTATGAGAATTATTGGATTAAAGATGTTATCTTCTGTGCGACTTTTGTGTTGTGAATCTAGAATTCTCAGGTTACCTGCTGGAAGGGAAAACTGGATACTCCTTTTATTTTTGACTGGTTATGGTGGGAACAGTTGCCTTTTGTTGTATTCTTTTTCATCTTCTGGAGACATTAAAAGCGACTGAAACTTGTAACTACCAGTCCAGAATCAAAATAGTGCAAGGGCTCACAAGGGTTCAAGTGTCCTTTTCTGCATATTGATTTATGCCCAGTGATGGGGATTCTCTGTGCTCCTCCACCTACCAGCGGTTGGGCCCTCTCATCTTTGCCCCCATGAAATCCCCATGCTGTTGATCACAGAATAAAGCATCCCTTTTTTGCAGTACACCAAAAATAAAAAGCTGCAAAAAGGGGATGGTACTGCATCCTTAGTGCAGCAGTTGAAGGGTTGTACTGCATTTTTCAGGGCTGAATTTTGCTTCTCTTTTTTTTTTCAAAAAATATAACTGCAAGAAACTTGGTTGTGATGTTTATATTTCTGACATTTCTGGGGAAAAAGTGAATTTGATTAAAGGTGGTTGATCAAATAAAAGCATTTCGAAAGGGCTAAGAAATAGAAACTATTGGTTCTATTTTCTTTGGTTGAATATGTTTACCATGTAAAAAAAAAAAGAGGTCCGACCAAAGAATTCTTTCTCATGGTTTTATGCGTGCATAATCTTGTCGCTTAACCTATGAAGTTAATTTTAATTTTATTATTATTCCTTGTCCAATCTCATTTCATTTCAGCTTCCAGGAAAAAAGGAATTTTTCTTTCATAATGCTTTAAGAATAAAAACAAAAAGAAAACTGCGCCGAAAGATAAAAATAGATCGGGAAATGCTTAATATATAGTCATACCAAAAAAATTCCCCCAAAAAAAGCAAGATAAGTAAAAATGACTCCAAAAAAGATTTTAAGATTTTTAATATTTATTTATTAAGTATCTAATTTAGTTATTTTATAATACTGTTACAAAATTTTGAAAATGTCAAGAGTAGCTTCCAAACACTTTTTTTTAAATAAACCTGTCGGCAGAACCTATATAAAATATATCTGCAAAGGTGTTTCTGTCCGCATGGAAAAATTTTGTAAGTTGCCAAACAGAACCTCAAAGTGGAGAAGGATCAAACTTCATAAAATCTTATTTATCTTTAATATTTATAACATCATGTTAATATCAAGAAGTGCCAGCCAAACATCAATTGATGTTTCATTCATCCTTTCCTCATCGTTAGTTCGTTACCATATTTTTTGTGGTGGTTGTCAATTTTAATCAACTTTCTTCTTTTTTTTTTCTCGGTGGGATATGGTGGCCATTGATTTTGAAGAGAACTTTTAACCTTGTTGGTTGATGACATTGCCAATGGAATGCGATGAGCATTTTTAACAACACATCATTATCTTATCCCATCAACGGAAAAGCCGAAATTTATCCCATTTTATAGATATTAAAATAAATTAGTTTGCTAAAAGATATAATGCTTTGATATATTGAAGTGGAAACTATTGGTTTCTTTTTTATTTTTCATTGGGTATTGTCAAGCAGCACATTATAAGAAACAACATTTTTGCGACAATAATATATTCGCCCAATTTGAAGTGAAATTTGCGATGAAGATATATATTTTCGGTTGTACTTTGCACGGACACAGGAACACGTCGTAATTTACGATGATCCGACAAGTGGATCGATGCAATTTTTTAAGGACCTCTATTTGACAACCGTGAAGATGAATAATATGACATAATTGAGTAAAATATTTTAGTTATTTTGTGTAAATTCAAAAGAATATTTTTATGCTTTTTTTTATTTTGTGGAGCACTTAATAGCTCATTTGCTTTGTGAAGTTAAAGTAGCTGGACCACTTTAATATAGATGAATATATATGTAATGTCCATGGACTATCCATATGAAATTATAAGTGTTAATTGTGTATTATATAATTAATATCTACTATGATATATGTGTTAAAATGTGCGTGCTAATTTAAGTGTTCATATGTTGAAAATTGGAAGAAACTAACTATGGCCATTATAATATGAATTTTGAAAAGTTTGAGATTTTAAAAAATAAAGTTTTGGCAACTATTCCTAATATCATTGTGCTTTAGACTAGTTCATATTGATTACCATGAGTTCCAATTGTATATGATATTATTTTGCTGCTTTGTGAAATAGTTTGTTCAAATTATAAATTATAGCGTAAATGTTATATTTAGAATAAATGCAAAAGATTTTATGTAATAAACTATTAGAAGTCTACTTTCATATCCAATTGGAAACTGTAATTTTTACATTCTACATCACACATCTATCAAGATTCGATAAATTTTCTTACACCTCCCAATAAAGTATAAAACTTTTATATTTTTATATGGGTTTAGCTTAACAAGTATTGTTTCATTTAAAATTAGATGGTTTGGTTTTCATAAGTATTTAATGAGTTATGAATTTTATATTCAGTGCCACTTAGTCTCTCAGCATAATAGAAAGGAAATAGAATAGTGTTATCTGTTGAATCTAGGATCCCGAGAATATTTTGAATGATCACAAATTTGTAAGTGAACTCAGCCTGTACTGATGAATTTGTTGAGCTGATTTATATAACAAGATATATTCAAGTTCAGAGTAGAGGTCGACCTGAGTTGAAGGAATGGACGACCAGTGCACACGTAATATATATCAGAAGAACTACATGTGTGCAGTGGGCGTCCTAAGTACATGAAGCGGTCGACTATCATTAGAATGGAGGATATACATATGGAGGGGTCAGAGGTAGACCGATCAATCAAATATGAAGAAAGGACGACCCGAGTAAAAGGCTGAACCGAGGAGGTCGCCCGATGATTGATGAATGGGCGAACCCAAGAGAATAACTTTCAACACAAGGTTAGGGAGTGATCATTCGGAGGGCTCGAGAGGAGACAGTGGATGACTGAAAGACTGCTAGGCTGAGGAGTGGACGTCCAGAGGGCTCAGAGTGGAGACAGTGGACGACCAAAGCAGAAGGCAATGGATGAGTGGTCGACCGCAAGTTGAGTGCGGGCGACCGAAAGACATTAGGCGAAGATAGAGGACGTCCGGAGGCTTGGAAAGAAGACAAGCGGGCGCCCAAGGAGTTGTCTGAACTGATGGGAGGCTGAGAAGTGGTCGACCGCAGGATAGGCGGACGACTGATGTAGTCTGTCAGAGGTCATCCGAGGTCTGAGGAAGAC
>LTAE01011589.1:5034-16071 GCA_001647135.1 Pontederia paniculata | reverse complement strand
ATATATATATATATATATATATATATATATCCTTTCTCTAATTCTATTTATATCACATCTTATCTTCTTCATATTTATTTTTTTTATTACTTGAAATTGTGGGGTTCCGGGAAGGGGGTTCATTATCACGTGGGGAGGAGTTTCTGTGGAGGTGGGGGGAAGGGTGGCAGGTATCGGGGGGGTTTCACTTCTTCTGGGGCGCCTCCTCTATCGAGTGGAAATGTTATTTTGAGGCAAGAGTAAAAGAAGCACGTGCATGTACATGTACATGCCAAACAAACAAACAAAGGAGCACATGCATGATCACAGTCTCTATGTTGGAACTTGGGACGACGAGGAAAAACCAAGATGGGAACATATCCCAAATTATGCACATGAGTCACACTATAATAAATTAAAGTGGCTCGTGCATATTCCTACGTGTACACTAAATATTTTTCCGCTAGAAATAAATAATTATATAAGTTGGATAATTTTAATATAAAAAATTATAATTTTTTAATAAAGTTTTCTTGTTTTAAAAAATTTATTTGCAAGTTTTTTAGCTTCCTATATTTTTTTATAAATTTTATATTTATGATTTATTAATAAAATTTTATTGTATAAATTAACATCAATTATATATTATATATTTTAATACTATTACTTATGACATATAATAATGTTAATATGTCAGAACTTTTTCATAATTAAATAATTTTATAATAATTTCAATTATGTATTTTTTTCTATTTGGCTTCTCGAATGTTTTTTTAAATGTAAAAATATTTAGATCTTTTTCGAATTAAAAAAAATAACTAAAGATTTTATGCTCGATCGAATGATTTTTTTTAGTTTTTTTTCTGCTTATACCCATGCTTGTCACTATCCGAAACTGAATTAGTTTAATTTATACAAAATTAAAAGCCTATATTCCATTACCCAAAATTATAAATAGTTTTGAATTAAAAATCTAAATATAAAAAATAAAAGAATTTTTTTAGATTAAGCTTTTTAATATTTTTCAACACGTGTTATATATATATATATATATATATATATATATATATATATATATATATATAGAGAGAGAGAGAGAGAGAACTATCAGTACTCGAAATTGCTTAACCAATGCCATTTAATAAAAAAAATGGATCATCGTCATAAAACATGGGGGCTCTTGTATGATTACTTATATTCCAATAATTCAATTATTATTAGTTTAAAATTTGCGATTTCAATGATATCTTAAGAAATGAAAAGTTGGAAAAATCTTTAGGACCAAATTTAGTACCACTCAGAAATCTTGTACGAAACATTATACTTGTTGGCAGAACAAAATTGCACGAAACATTATTCATAGTTTTTTCATCTTTTTTAAGTATAATTAGGGACGGACCGGAAAGATAAAAGAATCAAAGTATATTTAACTACTTATTCACTATGCCAATTAGATAATTGTAATAATTTATTAATATTTATTAAACGAAAAAAAATATACGTGAGTTCGTCCCTGATTATAATCGAAATAGGAGCCAACTAAAATTATTAAAAAGATAAATTCTCATATATTGCCTTCAAGCTTGATTACTTTCGTGAAGACAACTCAGCGTCCTGACAACTCCACCTAGATTTTCTCTTTGATTTTTCACTTCGGCTATCTTCAAAAGTTGAATAAAATTTTGAATAAGGTCTTACAAAGAGTTTTTGGATCCTGCTAAATTTAATTATTCAGTCAACTCAAAGGAAATCGTGTTAATCTTGAATGTCTAACACTCATTTTTCTTCAACCACAATAAAAAAATTCTTTAATATTTTCTTCTTCCTTAATTCACATTTCATTCAAACAGCCACCATTGAAATATTTTGAATGAATAATAAACATTAAAGTTAACAATTCCTCTTATCTGAATAATAAACTTTTTATCAAGCACCATCTTAATGTGAATGAGTTAATTAACTAAAAGAGAAATTAAAAGAATAACGAAAAAAATACACGGCAATAATGATGCATGTGCATTTATGATTGGTCGACCCAATCATTTATAAGCAAAACTACGTTTGCATAATTCTCTCCACCCACATTGCCTCGTGCATTCGTAGTCATTAAAAAATATTTCTTTACTGAGAGCAAGTTAGTTAATTATTTAATGCATTCAATAACTTAACTGTTCACTTCCTCTTCTATAAATTCTCTGCACGATAGAAAGTCTTCCATCCCTAACGCAGTGTTATTGTCATAATGGCGTTCTCTGGCCATCAAGACCTTCTCTTTGTCACCGTCGTCGTGTTGTGGTGCCTCGCCGGTAGTTCGACTCAGGCGAGCCAGGCGGCCAAGCAGCTCGACCGCAGCGCCTTCCCGCCAGGGTTCATTTTTGGAACTGCCTCTTCTTCTTATCAAGTAACCCCATAGCACAATTTATATATCTCACCAGAAAAGCAAACCATATAATGCCTCTTGCTCATTTCTTTCATGTCTTTTTCCCTCAGTATGAAGGTGCTGCCTTCGCGGATGGCAAAGGGCCGAGCATATGGGATACGTTTACTCACACCCATCCAGGTTTCTATCTCTCTCTCTCTCTCTCTCTCTCTCTCTCAGATTTTCAAAACTTTTTTGTGAATTTTATTTAAAGAAAACAAGTACTTGCGATTGTTATGAGCATTTTCCCCTCACTTGAAAGGGAAAAAAATAATAATTCTTGAGTTTTTCTTAAGATTCTAATTTTTGATTTGCGGATCTAATTTAATATCCGAAACTCTAAATGACAAAGATAAAACAAATTAGAGCAACACAACTTAAGCATTATACATTTGACGAGCATGAAGACTACGATTAATTTTGGATAAACAAAGAATATCATATTATTTGACATTTAAAATTTTTAAATAAAAGTACTGATGATGATAATCTTAGAGGATATTTTTCTATGAGTAATATTTCTAAACTACTAATAATCTAAAATTAAAGTTATTTGAGTTCATCACATTAGATAATTTACTTATTTTAATTTACATTTACGTTTCATATTTACCTTTCTCAAGTTTTCATAAAAAAATATAATATGATATTATAAATAATATAATAAAAGAAATACTATTAGTACTGTTAATATTAATAATAATATTACTACTGAAACAATATTTTATTATTATTCATTCAATAATATATTATTTAAACATTAATTATATTGTAATGTTATTATTCGTGTCATGGTACTAGTATTATGATTAATACTAACATATCACTAGTTATTGGGTATAAAAAATATGATATTATATTATTTCCACTTTATTTAAAAATATATTATTTACTTATATTCACCTAATATATTTATTTATAATTTTATCATTGAGAAGATTTAATTTAATAATATAAATTCGTAATATTATCTTATATTTGGTAAATAATATATATCATCTAATCATTATTATTTATAAAACATGATAATTTAAATTATCTATTAGATCACTTGTGCATAGTAAAGCGGATATACATTACAGATAATTTAACAAATGATATTTTTTTATTGGGTAATTTAGATTTTGGAGTAATATTAAGAGACACTCATGGTTTCTCCATAACTCCCTCTATATGGCATTATATTTCTATTAGAACTATGAGATTGAACAAAGTGCATCCATATATTTTGCTGTGCAGTCATTTAAGTTATTGTTTCAACTTTTAACGTCCAACTGTTATAGTCCATGCATTCTCTCCTTTGTTGTATCTTGTTTCGATAATAACTTTGGTACTTAAAATTTATTATTAATTATCTTTCAATAAACCAACAACATTAATTCCAGGAAATTGTTGGTTCACGTACTTAATGACTTAAAAAATTTAACTTTGTTAATTCTAATTATTTAGAACATTAAATACTTTCGAAACTAAATTAAGATGAATCATTTGCCAGCTTCACCGGTCAATGAATGAATCATTTCTTCCTAGAATTATATGCCTTTATCAGACGAGAAAAAACATCCAAGCATTTAGTCCCAAAAAAGTGGGTCACATACTCATAGATAAGAGAGGGAAAAAGATAGATTCGCAATTATTGCAAACTGCGGTCCTTTTAACACATGGGATACGAATATTTTTCAATTATTGGGGACCTATAAATTAGATGTAAAATTCAAACTCACAATTCAAATTGGATTGATGCTATCATATGACATCCTGAAAAAAAAATATTAGTTTAATAATTGATCCACAAACGTAAACTTTTTCAAAGAGTTAATTTAATTTTCCTCAAATTATAATATATTTATTAATATAATTCGTAAACTATATTAGTATCTATATTACATCTTTAGACATTTTGAATAATAATATTTAATTTAAAAAATAAATATTATTATTTTTTATACTATTTTTATTTTCTAAATTATTAAATTACTATTTTATCCTTATTGAATTATTTTTTTAAAATTTTTATCTAATAATATAAATTTTTTCATAAGTATATTTAAGATCCAACTTTAATTTTTCTATTTTTTAAGTATTATTTTTTATTTTAAAATATTCTTCTACTTCAATTTTATTAATTGCAAATAATTTTTTTATATTTTTTAGCAAGACTAAGACTATTTGTCTTTGATCAATTAATCTAAGAAGAATAAAATAATAATTTAGCAATTTAAAAAATAAATAAAATGATAAAAAATGTTAAATCTTATTTTTGGGATTAAATATTATCATTAGATAAGTTTAAGGATGTTAATGGATAATAATATAATTGTCGGACTATGTTGATAGATATGTCATAGAAAAAAATTGAAAATATTTTTTTAAATATATACTTTTTCTCTGTATACTTTGCCCTCGTATATAGAACTTTATTCTACGCCAAATTTTGTATGGTTCAAGGTGATAGAAAATTATTAATGTAATCGAGACTTTCTCTTCATTTCAACGTTTTTTTTCACAAAAATATGTGTTATCTAATTATACTACATGTAAATTTCAACGTTATAAGAAAAAAAATTATATATTTCCACGTTTTAATAATTAGACAAAAATAATATATTATGGTTACGCCCGGTTCTGCTCGACTATAAACATTTTCAAATTTTTTTAGAATATTAACTCTTTAGTAATTCAACAATTTAAATTTTCAACTAAAATAATATTTAGTTTTTTGTTCTTAATTACAATAAAAGATATTTTTTTGGTAGTTTCTATCATGCGGTCATGTTTACAATCGAAAATGAGATCGTACTTTGGGAATCTGAAATAACTACAGCATTTGAACTTGAAGATGAAGACAATATTTTCCTTAATAAGAATATTGATAATTTAAATCAACAAATAAAGGAATAGTTGCATGTATAACAACAACTCATTATTCCTTTTGTGCATGTATAGAGAAAATAAGGGATAGAAGCAATGGAGATGTGGCGTTAGACTCTTACCATCGTTACAAGGTACAGGACTTCCTCGATCATCATTCTTTGGACAACAAATAATTTGATCATTTATTTCACAAATTTAAAGGTTAATCCGAAAGTTAAAAGCACTTGATGGAATTTTGGATTGCAGGAAGATGTGTCACTCATGAAGGAGATGGGAGTGGATGCATATAAACTATCCATCTCTTGGCCAAGAATCCTTCCAAGTAAGATTGTATAGCAATTTTTCTATATGACATGTCATCTTCCTTCTTTTTCATTTTCTTTGTGTTTTGTTTGGTGAACATGCTTGCATGTTATTTGTCTTTGTGGTAGAGGGATCACTTAAGGGGGGAGTAAACAATCTTGGTATCGAATTTTACAGCAATGTCATCAATGAGCTTGTATCAAATGGTACTACCTAATTAGTTAGCCATTGTATCATCTATTGAAATTATTCTTCTCTTATCGCCTACCTTAAAAAAATAATTCACAGGCTTGAAACCATTTGTTACTTTATTCCATTGGGACTTGCCTCAAGCACTAGAAGACCAATATGGAGGTTTCCTGAGTCCACTTATCATGTGAGTTCTGCGTGCTTCTTCATCATAAATGCCTCCAAGTGAAAAGGACTATGTATTTACATTTATGCTTTTTTTGTTAATTAATCCCCATAAATCACTCATGAATTCAATAATTTATCAATGTTTGTCCATAGTAAGGACTATGTTGATTACGTCGACATATGTTTCAAGGCGTTCGGCGACCGCGTGAAGCATTGGATCACCTTCAACGAACAACTAATTTTCTCGACAATGGGTTACGCGGCGGGGACATTGGCCCCCGGCCGATGCACCCCTCATGTCCCCGGTGGCAGCAATTGCACAGCCGGGGACTCAGGCAGGGAGCCTTACACTGTCTCCCATCATCAATTGCTCTCTCATGCTGCTGCTGTTAAGATCTACAAACACAAGTACAAGGTAAATAAATGCTAAATGATATTTACTAAGGTAACTTGAATGTTGTAAAACCAATTCTTCTATTTCCGACACTTAATCAATATACCAACTTATACAGGGGGCACAAAAGGGTGAAATAGGTATAGCCCTTGCTTCAAATTGGTTTGTCCCCTCTAGTGACTCCAAATTAGATGTAGATGCAGTAGCAAGAGCTTTGGATTTTAATTATGGATGGTGAGAGATAGATTAGTTTGCCTCGTGCAAATAATTCAAACTTGAAGTACTTATTCATGTGTCAATCATTCAAATCAAATTTTAGGTACATGGATCCTTTGACACAAGGTGATTACCCATTTACCATGAGGGCACTTCTCGGGGATCGCTTGCCCACTTTTACTAAGGAGCAATCTGCGTGGGTCAAGGGATCTTTCGACTTCATCGGTATCAATTACTTCACTTCGAGCTTCACGTACAGTGCTCCAATCAAGAACTATGCCACCAAAAGTTATTTCACAGACTCCTTTGCTACAACCTCAGGTAATTAACTTCGTAGATTGATCATACTCTTTTCTCGTTCTAACAAAATGTTGGCTTAATATTTACCTAATGTGTTCCTTTTTTCAATTTTTAGCATTTCGTAACGGAGTCCCCATTGGCCCACAGGTAATAATATGCACTGAAGTTATTACAATGTATAATGTATGTGTGCAATATTATGTGAACTAAGACTTGTGTCTGTTTGCAGTCTGCTTCGGATTGGCTTTATATCTACCCAAAAGGGATACGAGAATTGGTGTTGTACACCAAAGAGAAGTATAACGATCCAGTAATTTACATTACACAGAATGGTGAGACTGATCGCAATTTCTATCCTTGTTACTTACTTCAACATTGATGTGTTAATTCAATCTTTTGTCACAATAGGAGTTGATGAAGTCAACAATGAGACATTACCATTAAAAGAGGCACTCAAGGACGATACAAGGATATACTACTACAAGAAGCATCTATATTACCTCAACAAAGCTATCAAGTACCTTAACTTATTAACATGTTTCTTGTGACACTACTTGGTAGTGAGTTCATATAGTTTAAGGGATAACTAAGAAAAGTTATTGGTGATGAACAGGAAAGGAGCAAAGGTGAAGGGTTACTTCGCATGGACGCTGTTAGATGACTTTGAGTGGCATTCTGGTTACACTATCCGGTTTGGCATCCACTACGTGGATTACAAAAATGGCTTGAAGAGATACCCTAAAGATTCTGCTCTTTGGTTCCGAAATTTTCTCAAAAAATAAGAATAGTTGATGTCATGCAATTTTATCAAAAGATGAGAAACAATTTTTTTTTAAATGGAACTGATAATTGATTATGTACTTAAGGAGTCCAAGTACAAAATATTTCGGATGCCCGAAGGAGGTTCATCCTCCCAAAACATGTCATCAGTTGACTGACAACCAAAAGAGGCTAAGAAGTCAGCCGCTATGTTAGCGTTATGATTAATATGTTTACATGTAAAAATGGGAAAAACAGTTAATGGACGACCATATGTTTTCAAAAATGTTTCTCACACGCCAGGGAGGATTAGTTTTACATGTGATAATATCGACCTCCATCTAGGAATCTGATTCGAGTTGAAGATTTTCAATTCCTAGCTGCCTATAGTGTGAAAGCCCCTAGCGAATGCCCCAAGCTTCTGCCTATAACACCAAATGGAATCTGCGAGCAAATGCACCTGCACAAATGAAAGAAGCATTAGCAGATCTAACTAAGTAGTCTGCCCCCTCCTCGCGAACCTCATTTGCTCTTATAAATGAGCCATCCATGTTCATTTTATATCAGGAACGAGGCGGGGCTCCCAAGGAGCCATAGTCTGACTCGATGGAGAAGGTCCCTCAGAATGACTGGGTTGATGTAACTCATGAAAGCCTGCCAAAACCTGCATCAATACCACAAGGCGGTTGCATCGCTGGAGCGAAAAATAACATCATTCCGCGCGCCCAGATCCCCCACAGAGATAAGGCAAATAAGGTTAAGAAAAAAGGATGAGATCTAGCATCAAGGTTATCACACTCCTAAATCCATTCCCCCTCAGCCCAGAGGAGTTAATAAAGGAAAATTGGCACCCAACAGTGGACTGGAAAAGATTCCAGACCTGAGCAATATAAGGGCAGTAAAAAAAATAAGTGTTTATTTGTCTCCAAGGCACCACAGAAAGCACATCCTTAATTTAAGGAAGTACAAAATCTACTTCCTAGATCTTTTGAGGAAGTTTGTTATGAGCCAGCTTCCAAATAAAGTGTTGAATCTTCGGGGGGACCTTAATGCTCCATATTACCTTCCAGCCATGTCATCCTGCACATTTTGGTGGAAATGGGGGCTTGCTAATAAAGTTGTACACTGATTTGCCTGTGGGTATACCAGAAGAATTTGACACTCAAACTCATCTATCATCATAGGGTGAGACAGGCAAGATCATAGAAACAATGTTATCCACTAAGCAAGGAGAAAAGAGGTCATAGAGCAGATTTAGATTCTATTCAGAACTGAAAAGCATGTCAGTAACCATCAAAAAAGAGATATATAAATTAACATTAAAGAAAGTAGGCAGAAAGCATAAGAATTTGGTTGTGGGTATACTAGAAGAATTTGGCACCCAAACCCATCTATCATCATAGGGTGAGGCAGGCAAGATAATAGAGACAATTTTATCCACTAAGCAAGGAGCAAAGAGCAAAGGGGTCGTAGAGCAGATTCAGATTCCATTCAGAATTGAAAAGCAGATCAGTAACCATCAAAGAAGAGTTATATAAATTAACATTGAAGAAAGTAAGAATAAAGCATAAGGGGGTATTAAAGATCCATGGGTCTTTATAAACATTAGTTTGACCACCATTACAAATTTGCTTTCTTAGCCCTCCTTTGATAAGTTCCATTGCCTGCAAGAGAAGTCTCCAGCACAATGCAAAATTAGAAGAGTAAGAGTGTTGAGGAATAAACCAGGGATGAGAGAGTCCATATTTGTTCATGACCAGAGCCACAAAGGGATCTTGACATTGATTCAAAACAGCAAGCACTCTTTTAGCTAACAAGGCAGTTCTGATGCATTTTAGATTCTCTATCCCAAGTCCACCATCCTAATGAGCTAACTGGATAGTTTGCCATCCAATGAGGTGTATACCCTGTCTATCTCTAGATGACCAAAAAAAACTTCATGAGAGCCTTTCTAAAAAATCAACAAATCCAAATGAGAAATATATAGAGTTGAGTGAATAATTAGGAAGATAATTCAGAGTATATTTGATTAAAGTTGTCTTGCCACTTGGGTGAGGATTTCATCTTCCACCCAACCAATTTACCATGTATTATATCAAAAATGTGAGTGAAAGAATTCTTAGAGAGGAACTTATAGGATATAGGAACACCTAGATAAATAAATGGGAATGCATCACTATCAATATTTAGAGCATTTATAATAGCATTTTTTCCTTTTCTTATAGAATTTGGGTGGCAAATATACAACATATTTGTTTAGGTTAATTCTATGATTGGTCAAGGCGTAGTACTTATTGAAGATTGCCTTTAGCCTCATACAATTGAGTGAATTGGCAAGAACACAGACTAAAAGATCATTAGTATAGAACATGTGATTAATTATGCAATTACCAAATTTGAAGGGATGAATTATACCTATTTGCACCTCTTGCTTTAATAAGGAGGAAAATACCTCAGAGATAAGTATGAATAAATAAGGAGAAAGAGGGTCACCCTGTTGTTGAATCTAGGATCCTGAGATTGTTTTAACGATCATAAATTTGTAAGGAACTTAGTTTGTACTGATGAACTTGTTGAGCTGATTTCTGAAACAGGATATTCAAGTTCAGAATATGAAAGGTCGACCGAAGCTATAGGAATGGACGTCCTAAGTACACAAGATACATATAAGAGGAACTCTATGTGTACAAAGGTCGTCCTAAGCATATGAAGTGGTCGACCAATATTGAAGGAGATTGCATGTGAAGAGGGATCAAAGTTTCAACGGTCGACCAAAGATATAGAGAGGATGACCGAAGCAAAGGGCTTAACAGGAGAGGTTGCCCGATGATGAGAATGGGCGACCGAAGGCAACACCTTTATAACCAGAGGATGGAGAATGGGCGGTCCAAGGAGAAGTGGACGCCCAGTGAAGACTTAGTCGAAGAAGGGTCTTGGCTAAGCAGAGGAGAGATCGTCCGAGGTTGAAGAGCGGACGACCGAAGATCTGAAGGTGGAGACAGTGAACGACCAGAAGATTACCAAGGCTAGAGTGGACGTTCGAAGGCTCTAAGTGTAGAAGCAGTGGACGACCAAGGCAGACGACAGACATGAGAGTGGTCGACCGCATGTGAAATGTGGACGACCGGTGGGCATTAGGTGAAGACAAAGGGCGTCCAGGGTCTTGGTGAAAAGACAAGCAGGCGTCCAGGAGTTTGTCAAGACTGATGAAGGCTGGAGATCGGACGACCGCAGGATTGGTGGACGACCAATGGAATGTCAGAGGTCGTCCGAAGTCTGTAGGGACAGAGTAGCGGTCGACCAGGATAGCTGACAGAAGGAATGGACGTCCAAGGGAACTGGCGAGGTGTTAGTGGACGTCCGGAGATTGTCAGGAGAAGAGAGTGGACGTCCGAAGTTTCAGAGGGAAATGAGCGGACGTCCGGACCTGTCCGAG
>LTAE01011588.1:0-15030 GCA_001647135.1 Pontederia paniculata | reverse complement strand
AGATGCCGACCTTTACATACTCTAACCGGGGGGTTTCCACCTCCCCTGCTTCTGGATCCATGTAGGTGATGATGCATGAGGGACTTGGCGGTGGTGAGCTCATGGCGGCTTGACTTGCACATGGTTATGTCTAGGTCTTATAGGTTTTTTAAGTCATTATGGTTATATCTAATGAACTTGTTATCTTATTTTATGTCTCGAGTCGAATGAGCCTAAGACTCATGTTATGGGCCTTATGTTTGGCCCTGGAATTATGCCCATATGTGGCAAGATGATTATGGATTTTTATATGTTTCCGTTGCCATGATTTATGTTTTATCTTATGATATCTTATTATGTTTTCCGCTGCGATATTATTATGTTTTATATTTCCATAGTTATGATTGCGGGCTTGCTTGGTTTTATTTCCTAGTGAGCCCATATGATATACATAATGTCCATGTAGCGCCGCCGAAAAGCCCTCGCGGGCCGAGCCCAAGGGAGTGCATTTTGGGGGCGTTACAAACCTAGTTCGTGACAATAATTTTACAATATCCCATGTAATAGTATTTTCCAGATTTGAATATGTTACTCTCTCTAACAGCGTTTTTAACTTCCTAATACATCTCACGAATAATTTATTAACATAAATTACTACTTTTTTAACTTTTCTATTTATGCTTCATGCATTTAGTATTCTAAATTTAGCATGTTCTTATATCTTTGAGCTAATTATGTTTTTTAAAAGAAAATACATTTTATGTTCGACTAATAAGGAAAATTTAAAATAACAAATATATATAAAAGAAAACTGAATATTGAATTGTTTTTTGTATATTATTAGTATTTAGTAAATTATTAATTAATAAGAAAATTTTGGAAATAACTTGAAAGGAAATCTGAAATAAAGAATGAATAGCAGGTGACGAGTGAAAAAGTCTAATAAATTAGGATAGAATGGCAATAAAACTCTTTTAATATTAATATCCAATTAATTAAGTATTTTAACAAGATTAGTAATTTTGGATAGCAAAAGCATTAAATATATTTTCACCGAAAAACAAACATTACATATCTTTAATTGTAACTTCCCAGATTTTCTCTTTTCCAAAAATATCCCCATAACTAGAAAATTAAATCCAGAATCTTAATTATTTCGAAATTCGAAAACCCAAATATTGTTGAATGAATCTGTACTCTTTTGTTATTGATATTCCCTTCCTAGTATGTATATATATATATATGTATGTATGTATATATATGTGGCCCTAGTTTCTCTTTTACCATTGTCTTTCGTCCAAGGGATCCTAAGGAGAAAAATCGTTGTAGAGAAACGACAAGAACACTTGATGAAGAACGGGACAATAAGCGTATGGGCTAACATGTGTGTATTATGGCAGATCACTTGTACAGAGTATTTTTTGCTCTCATGATTAAAAATATTGATCCATGTTCTTGATTCATGTTATTAATTCTATTTTGAATTATGGTCATATTGTTCCAACATCTAGGTTTCATGCATTTTTATTTATAACCATGTTCCTCCTCAATCATTATCCTTTCATATGATTGATCTACTGATTTTTCCATGCTAACGAATCTAATATGATGATAGTCATGTTATATTTGAAAGTTTATAACCTAGTTTTTCGTGGAATAACTCCTTCAGCCGTGTCACGGCCTTGACACCAAAGGCACAGTTGTGAACCTTCCGATCATGGTCATGATATGAGGGTCACGGTCGTGATGCGAGAGTCATGATTGTGATCATGCCGGTAATGGCCGTGATGCCATAGTCACAGTCGTGAACCTAATGGAATACTATTCGGCTTTCGATCGCAAACGTGACGCCATAGTCACAGCTCGTGACCGAGTGCAAATACCTGTAAAGTTAACCACGATCATGACATCCATGTCACGACCTATGATCATTAGGGCATGAAGAATTCACGTGCGGTCACGGTCATGACACCCACGTCACGGACCGTGACTCTCTTGCTTAGACAAATCTTCCGTCACGATCGTGACTCCAAAGTCATGGCCCGTAACTATAGAATATCGAAGTGACCATTCGGTCACGGGTGTGTCGCCTGTGTCACGACCCGTGACACATGATGTCATGACCGTGAACCAAAAGTCACGACCCGTGACTTACTGCCATTGAGCCATCATGTTAATCATAACTTAGATAATTTTGTAGATAATTCTTACTATCAGTACTATCTATGTTAAATAATTTTGTGCTACGTTGAGGACATATACAAAATATTACGTAAAGATAATAAAATTAATGATTATGATTGTCATGTGTACCGTTGGGAGCTACTGTTTATTTATTTATTTCATATCGTTAGGGGCTAATGGCCTAGCTGCAACTTTTCCATTTTTCTCTTGTTACTTGGAGAGCTCCCCTACGACGAAGAGGATACTCGAGCATCCTCCCCACATAATGGATATATTCTTGTCATGGTTTGTACCCTGCTAATTCTATTGTTTATTATCATGGCAACCCAAGATGAAAATTGTATCAGATCGTAAGAGCTCTATATTGTTGGCTTCATTATGAGCTTTGTATTGAATGAACATAAATGCATCATTAAAGTCACTAATGGGACAAATCTGACCTAAACACTTATATATCACCTAGACTATTATATTCTTTTGAAATTAGAAATTGCTTGTAAAATGAGTCAACCACTGATTTGGGAAAAGATAATAGAGGGAGTGTATCATATAGAATTTACATCATATATCATCCATAAAATTGTATCGAAAGCCCTTTTATTATATCAAAAAATTATACAAGTGTTTCATATTGCCTTTACTGTACAATTGCTTCATATTGTCCGTTGTCTCTATTGTTAAAGAAAAAAAAAGAATATTGTGGGCTTGGTTTGTTACTCCTTATTGGTTGGCCTTATCGGATCGAATGTAAATTGAAATCATTGTTGACCTTTGAAATATAATTCCTTATTGTTTGGTGATATTGTTCAAAGTATGTTATTGAAGCTATATCATTATTGTTGATCTTTGAAAGTATATTATTTATTGTTTGGCCTTACCGGATCGATTTTAATGATTGTACAATTGGCCTTTGAATTCATTTTCTTTCTGACTAACCTTATTATTTTAAAGAATGTTATATTATTGAAGCGTCATTTGACTTTATATCGAAATTGATGTATCACTCTATGATTTGCACCATACAGGCACATCTTATTAGTATTTCATTGATATTGGATTTTCATCCTACTGAATTTTTATCATTCTTATCATCCTTCCATTTATTTAGTCTTGCAAGTTGCCCCTTACCATTTGAGTTTATCGGATCATTCTTCAATAAATAGTCTTATTATTAAAGAGAATGTATCGGATTTGATCATCCCTTAATTGTTATCCAAATTAATATTGTCTCACACTAGATTAAATCAAAAAGTGATATTATCGAATTGTATCATCTTGAAGCCATTGATTTACCTTGTTGACCTACCCATATCTCCACCTACAGATTTATATCACTATCGAGTTTATTGTCATCATTTTATCTTATGTTTATTCTATTAATTTTTTTATCTGTGCCTTACACACTGGGCGTAAAATCTCATGGGATATTGCTTCCTCTGTATTGATCCTACAGGCACTTAGGTACTGCAGTAGATGGTGGTGCTGGTGACAACAAATTGATCGTGATGATGTTGATGCTATGCACATGTCATAGTCTTAGTATCATTATAATTGATTTTAGAAATGTTGTAATAATCCTTAGAGTCATTGGATTTATGACACTAAGTATATTATTTCATACTTGCGCCTTATGTTACTTTGATATTTATCTTGTATTCATCGAAGTCTTTCACTTCTATGTTGTTTTTTTATTGATTGGTCAACATAGTCAAATTATCGGTCAAAGAATTGCATCGTCTTCGAATCGATGTTTTGCCACATGGCGGGATGTGGGTTTTCGGGCATTACATCAACACTCCCATTTTTTAAACTGAAATCAAATTTCAATAGCTTGTGAACAAGGGCGTGATGCAGTGGCTCACCCCTCAACTTGAGTAGCAAGAGATCTCGAGTTCAAATCCCACCAGTGGGACTTATGTACCCCTTTATTTTCAGTATTTCCTTTCCTTGTACCAGGTCATGGGCCTCCCTTTGTAACCGAAAAAAAATCCAATAACTTAGTAATGATGTTAGAGTTACTAAGAAAGTTAAAGTTTTAATTTTAAATTGGATCATTCAACACACTAAATTTTATAGATATTATCTTTCATTATGAAAAAAATAAACTTTTGAAATAAATTTTGTTGCATTGGTAGGGAAAATAGGTGTTCATTCACTGCATGGTGGAATAAATGAAGATCATAAAAAGAAAAAAAACCATAAGAATCATACATAAAAAAATACACACAAAATTATGTAATGAGTCTCCTACACTCACGGTCATCGTAGAAAGTTTTTATTATTTCATGTAAAAGATCATAGAGTATATAACTACTCTTAAAATCATATTTATGATGATAGAATAGAGAAATTATATATATTATCCTAAAAAAATTCTCCAATAGAGGTTGAGCGATTGGTCTCCGTCTGCTATCTTCGACAATCTTCTACTCGGTGATTGATCAATATATAAACATTGAAGAAGAACACTTATCATCACATGCAACTATGGATGGCCCTTTCAACTAGCATTGAAGGTAAACTAGGATTGTACAAAATCTCTATTTTTTGTGACCACCATCTTGATCAACATGTTAACTAGATTTTCTGACCTGAATCTTCTTAATAACTGATATCTCATCTTCATGAAGATCTCTAATGAAGTGATACTTTAAACTTATATGCTTTATTCTAACATGGAACTAGATTCTTAGCAATGTGATTTGACTGTCATTGAACAAACTTTTTTGCGGTTTGCCTTGTTCTTCAAGAAAATGGTTTAACCAAATCATGTCCTTGCATGCCTTTGTCATAGCTATATATCTCGATTCAGTAGTAGAGAGAGAAACAACCTTTTGCAATTGAGACATCCACCTTATAGCAATGTCACTTAAAGTATAATCTTGTTGTGTTTCTAGCAGCATTAGTGTCACCACCTAAGTCTATATCAACAAAACCCTTCAAATCCAAATTACTTTTTTTTTAAACAAAGTCTCATATCTTTTGTTACTCTTAAGCATTGAAAGATCCATTTGACTACTTACCAGTGTTCCTTTCTTGAATTTAACATATATCTGTTGACAACTCCCACTGCATGAGCAATGTTTGCATTGTGTTTATCATAACATATAAGATTACCTATTGTTGATGCATAAGGATAAATATTGTACATGTAGTCATATTCCTCATTTGTCTTGGATGATTGATATTTAAAATATTTGAAATGACTCTCCAAAGATGTTTGCAGAGGCTTCACATGCTACATATAAAATCTCTCAACCACCTTCTCAATATATGCTTGTTGAGTCAATTTCGAAGTACCTAGTTCTTTATCACAGAAATCTTCATACCAAATATTTTTTTTTACAACTCCCAAGTCTTTTATTTCAAACACAATAATTATTTTTTCAATTATTTTTCTTCACATATGAACCTGCAATGAGCATATCATTCACATAGAAGAGTGATATGATATAAGAATTATCAAAGTATTTGATATAGCAATAATGGTTGAAAAAGATATTTTATAAAGCCATTTTACTTAAAACTATTAAATTTCTTGTACCACTATCGATGAGCTTGCTTCAAATCATACAAACTTTCGGTTAATTTGCAAACTAAGTTTTCTTTACTAGTAACTTGAAAACATTCTAATTGATTTATGTAAATATTGTCCTCCAAATCTCCATGGAGGAATGTTGCATTTACATCAAATTTTTCAAAATTTTAGCTTTCAGCTACAATTATACTCAACACCAATATAATAGTTGTTGGTTTCATAACTAGAGCAAATATTTTAGTGTAGTCAATACCTTCCCTCTACACAAAACTTTTAACAATCAATCTTTCCTTGTATCACTCTTGTTACCATCAACCTCCTTTTTTATCTTGTACAATCATTTGTTATGCAATGTTTTTTTCTTATAGGCAATTTAGTAAGTATCCAAGTTTTATTCTTGTTCAATGAGTTCATCTTCTCTCTTGCATTGCTAACTTCCACTTAACAAAATTTTGAACATCCAAAGCTTCTTTGAAACATTTTGGTTCACCAACATTAGTTAACAACATGAAATTCTATGAAGGAGAATACCAAACAGGTGTTATAATCTCTCGGGTAGATCTCCTAATCGATGGTGGTCTACTTGGTCATGCTTGTAGTGATTTAGGTTCTAATTGCACACAACATTTTTTTGATACACACAATGGCATCATCTAATATATATACAATGTAATTGATTAGTTGTCACAAATTTATTCATGTCTATAGGTTTTATATTATGACTAATAACTTATATTCACGATGTATTTTGTGGAATTAAATCGTGGCCATTGATGGCGTGACTATTGCTTATTAGCCACAAATCTTATTTTCGTCACAATTATATGTTTCAACGGCCACAAGTAGCATTGTAATAAATATTTTTTTATATGAATAATAATATTACTCGTAGCAATTGTTGTGTTCAATATTCATTGATAAAAAAAATTTAGCCATATAATAATTATAAAATGTTTGTAAGTAATAATTATTCAACTTTGTGGCTATTATGATAAATGAAATTTAAAAATTATATTTCCCCAAAAGTCGTGTTAATAGCTGGAGTAATTGTCAAATTTGTGGTGCTATGTTAATAATATCACAAAATAACTATATATCATGATAAAAAGTTTAGATGAAGTATTGTCACATTTTTTGCCAGTAATAACAAAATAAAATTATGATTAACAATATTTTAATTTTAAATAATACTATAATAAATTATAATATAAAATAGTTTGCTATAAATGAATCATGAATTTATAAAATATTTCATTACACCAATCATATACAAATAATTCAATGTCATTTATTTTTTTTCTTCATTGCAATTCTTGAATCCCTAAGCTTTCTAACTTCAACAAACTTTAATGTAGTTCCACATAGTTGGAATCATCATTCATAAAAGACCAAGGTCAATCTTCACAAGTGTCTTGTAGTCTTGTTCTCGAGTCGGTGTATCTTTGTCACAAAGATCAACAATTACCTTTAGGATTTCTTTTGCTATTCATCTTCTTCTACAAGAGTCGGAGAGAAAAAAAGGTTGAGTTAACAATATATAAAATACTTGAAGTGCGACATGTCATTTGACATGCTCTCACATGATTACTTCTTTAATTGTTAGAGCCGTTGAAGTAGATGAAAGAAACTAGAATATTGATGAAAGAAGGAATATGTCCAGATTTTTCATATTTATACCATATTTTAAAACTAAAGAAAAAATCTTTAGTGCACTATTTATTATATCTTATCATGAATGAAGATGCATAAGATTATCTATATGATATCGATGTAGAATCTAATAAATATTGAAAACATGTAGAACAATATATAAAAAAATAAGAACATATAGTGATAATCATGGGAAAATAATATCACGCAAACCTTAAACAATCTTGTTAGAAAAAAAGAAAAATCAAGAAAAAAAGATTAGTAAAAAATCTTCCTCATTATTCAAATCTTTCTTTCTCCTTCTTCTTGTTGATACCTTCCTTCTAGTCGCATGCATTAAGAGAGAGAGAGGAATATTACCTAGAGGAGAGGTTGTGGGAGTAAGAAAATCCATAGCTATATGACTTTGGATATAGACACAGAAATATTATGAGAAGACGGAGGAGAGGCTATGAGAGCATAAATTTAAAAGAAAAAAGTTAAGCTAAAGAAGATAATTATATCTAAAATAATATCTTTAAGTAAGATTATATTGTAAATTATCTTTTTTATTAATTTAAGTCTTCCTATTGAAGAAAGGACGAGAGCAAAATTTGTTGACTTGTCAAATATTCTTTTTTCCTATAAAAAATAAAAAAGATACAAATTTTCTTTTAAATATATTTTATCTTATATTATATCATGTTCATAATTTCTTATAATATTTTTTTAAGAAAGGAGGTGGAAGTAAATAATTGTTTTAGTAAAAAAAAGTAAAATATATATTTTTTTTAATCTTTAATTTGAGGGGATCTTTTATTAATATTTTTTTCTTTTAAAAAGCCATAATGTAACTATTTATATATTTAAAATATGATTTTCATTAACCCAAACACATGTCTCATGAAAATATGGCAATCTATAATGCTTTGAGGAAAAAAAATCTTCTTATTTACACACTACATTTTTTTTTCAAATTTGCTTTCTAGTGTAGGCATCATTAAAATAATATATATATTATATAATGACGAATTTTGTACAATTGTCATGGAATGTATATCCATTTATAACGATAGATTACAAACAACAAAATTTGAATTCATAATATTTATTATCACAAAGAGAAATTTGTGTAATATCAGTATAGTTATTATCACGATAATAATTTTTTTTATTACAAAATTTTCAATACTCATAAACATTGGAATTGTGGATATAAAAAATGGCTATTACCATGAATGTGCAAATATGGTTATTAGTTCGTCGCTATAAATCAAAGTGCTCTCAAGTTCAAATTGAGTTTCGTTTTCTTTTCTTGCATTGTGAGATTCTACAATATGTTTATCTTTATACATGGTTTTTTTTCTTTCAAAAGATACAATATTTCTTTATCTAATATGTTTTTTTTTATTTTCATCATCCCAAAAATGATATTCAAATTCATCATAATCATATTTAATAAAGAATCACCTTCTAGACTTAGAATTGAGCTTATCTCTACATAAAGAATCTATATGCAAATAAAAAAGATAACCAAATATCCTTAGATAAGAGAGAGATATCTCTTTACCATTTCATACTTCTTTTGACAATTTGTTCTTCAAAAGTACAAACAGTTTGTGGTTGATCAAGTAAGCCACTATATTTATTGCATCAGGACAAAATGACTTAGGTAGACCTTCATGAATTCTCATGCTCCTCGCTCATTCATTGAGTGTCTTGTTCATCCACTCAGCCACAATTCTATTATGGTGTCCTTGGAATCATCACCTCTATTCGAATGCCATATTCACCACGAAACTCCTTGACTCTTAGTTCACATATTCATTACTATTATTATATTGTAGACATTTGATTTTGACACAAATTTTGTTCTCAACCTATATTTTCTATTTTTTTAAAATAGAAAATATGTCAAGTATATTTTTTAAAAAATAAACATATACCTTCCTGGAATGGTCATGGATGAATGTCAATTAATATAGTGACCAATTGAGAGATGGATCTCAATATGCACAAGTTACAACTTATTAGGCTTCAACGTCCTTGGCACTTTGGAGAAGTTTATATTCTTTTGCTTTCCCAGCACAAAGTCCAACATCTGACTTCAGCTTTGGTAGTCGACTCATTTTAGGATAATTTTCACATATTAGTCTTCAACTTTGACTTAAATACCTCTTTGGCCATCTAACTTTTTTTCTTGCACCATTAGTCCTTCAACTTTGTATGTTTTGCACACTTAGTCCTTTTATCGAGTACAATGAATATTTTTTTTCCATTCTACTAACTTAGTACATTTTTTTAGATATTTTATGTTGTTATTATGATAATAAAATATGTCATGTTTATTTCATGATACATCATATGAAACTATCAATCATGTATTTAGGATAGATATCAGATAAAAAAGTTAACCTTTATTTAATGTGACGTATATCCAACGTGATATGATTTATTATATCGTAATCTAGAAGTTTACATGAATGTATTCAGTCAATAAAATGAAAAAAATATTAAAATTGAAAGGATCAATCGTGCAAACACACATAAAGTTGGAGGACTAATGGTGCAAGAAAAAAATTAGAGGTCCATAAAGAGATATAAAGGTCAAAGTTGGAGGACTGTATTTGAAAATTATCCACTCATTAGATGTAGAACTTTCATTCCTTTCTCACTCATATGTCAAAGCCTATAATGCCACGTATTGGTCATATTGTTTGAATCAAGCATTGCGATACAATTTCTAGTACTTGTTGTCATATTCAAAGTACCGAACTTACTGTCTCATGCTATTATCATAGCATCTTTAGTGACTTTTCAAGTTACCCAAAAACATTGTAGCATAACCCTCAAAATCAAGTTGTCCCATAAAAATTTTATCTTCAATCCTATTATATGTTGAACATCTTTTAACATTCAAATAGTCTCATTATCTATCAAGATATTCACATAGCCCTTCTCCATAACTTTTAAGGGTTTATCATTTGTAGGATAAACATTTTCAAATTTTTCCAATAGTATAATTTTTCATACACTCTATTTGTTAGGTAGAGTGAAACGAAACTCCAAAGTCACAAATCCATGATTCTCTTGGACTATCAACATTCAGAATTAAAGCATCTGAGATTTTTTCTATTGCAGCATTAGTTGACTCCTCACTATTTGGCTTCTTCTTGGGTGCTTTATAATTTGTTTTTAGATAACTTTTATTTCCACAACTCTAGCACGTGAATTTGCCAAATTGTTGCTATATTTTTTATTGACTTCATCATATAGATTTTAATATGTTTTGATTATGCCATTGTCATTGTGTTCTTCTTTTGTTTTCTCAAAGTCACACCGTATTTTTTTCCTAATTCTCTTCTGTGAATATCCTTTTTTAGAATTATATCTCGAATATCATCAAGTTTCAATTTGATGGATCCAAAAGAATTAATAATTGTCATAACATTATCGCTCCAACTTTTTGCTAAGGAGCCTTAACTTCATCATTGAAAGTAATACTCACTGAAGTCAATTGTGTTATGATGATATTTACTTTGATGATGTGATCTACAATAGAAGCTCCATCACACATCTTTAGATTAAGTAGTCTTGACACCAAGTAGACCTATTTAATGCAGATGATTCTAGTACATGTTTGATAGTGCCTTCATCAAACCTCATGGTTTTCTCATTTCGAAGTTGAAGGCAACATGACGAGCCAACGCCAACCTAACAACACCAAGGGTTTATTGATCCAACAACGCCCAATCTGTGTCGCTCATGGTATCTAACTTGTTTCTGAAAAGGGTTGATTCAATTTCTTTTTATATAAATAGTTTTTAATATCAATCTTCTAAAAGCCAAAATCTTTAGTCTCGAAATTCTTAGTATTGACCTTTCTATCATCTGCCGACATTGCTCTTACCACCCACTAACATTGTGGCTCTAATATATACCAGTTGAGATAAATGAAGAATAAAAAAAGAAAGATCACAAGAATCACACAAAAAAATATGTACAAAATTGTTCAGAGATGGATTTTCTATGTCCACAATCACCGCAAAGAGTTTTTAGTATTTTATGTAAAAAATATTAGAGTACATAACTCCTCCTAAAATTGTATATATATGACGAAGTTAGGGAAACAATTCCACATAATACATAAATTACATATATAATTCACAAAAAAATAGTCTCGAGGGCTCCGCTCTCGAACTCCCGACCTTCGAGCAAGGGTTGTTGCCCCCTGCAACCCTCATCAACTCATCGTGGAGCTGAATTCATGAAAGTAGAGGTTGGGTGATCAATCTTCATCTTCTATGTCCAACATTCACATTTTATTATTGTGGAGGCGATGATAATGAGTCATATGTTTTTTTATTATAGCTTTTTATTTAAAATAAAATTTACTTTATAATTATTATGAAAAATAGATGAGGGAACATATTCATACATATAGAATATACAAAGATTTAATGTAGTTCTATCAAAAAAAGATTTAATATAGTTCGCTCTTCATCAATGGGCGGCAACAATATTTTCTTTTTAATATGCAATTAGATGACAAATACAATTTACAATATTCCAAATCCTAAGAAATTTCTACAAAGTCTCCTAGTACAAAAAAAGGAACAACATAAAAAGCACGAGACTCTTGACTCCCATCCCTCTACAAGCTCGTTGTTTGGACAACGACACTGTATCAAACATGCGACTTTTGTATTAAATGCCTACATTGTAAGGGTCATTATTAACAATAATAGCTAAAAAAATAGCAAAAAAGAGGAACAATGATTTTGGAAAATCCACAAATAATAATTCACTAGATTGAAAGGTATTATTGTTACTTAAAAAACATAAAATTACAAGATATGATTTTCTCATCCAATAAAGTTTTCTTATTTGATTTTGGGTAGTTTTTATAAACACCCCATCCTCACTGGTTGTCTCAGATTGTTTCCATTTAAACAATTTATCAAATTGAATCTCTTGTGTACTAACATTTTTTTTTCTGGAAGTCATACCCGTTATATTGAAATGTACAAAATTTTGATTAGTCACGCATTAATAATCACAGTAAGGAAAAAAATTATACTCCAATTTTATTTTTCAACATATGTTGTGTACAACCTATAACAAATGATTTTCAAATTAAAACATGCTACTATAACCTTTTCTATCCATGCCAACAATAAAAATAAAGCACTTGAGCATGATTGATAATTGATCATTAAGTCATATTTTCCAGTGTATATTAAGCATAGTTTACATACATTTCATCAGCATAATCATGCATATTTCATATTTATTTATTTTATCTTATTTAAGAGTCAACATCTACATAATATGTATTTTCTATATGTCCAGGGGCTATTGGATGCATGACGGAGGAAGGATCAAAGAAAAAGAAAAAAATATGTTCCGTCACGGGCCATGATGACTTTGTCACGGGCCGTGACATCCTTCGTCATGGGCCGTGATGTCCCGTCACGGGCCGTGACATCACATACAAGGGAGATACAGCTTCGGTCACGGCCGTGACGTGTATGTCCCGGGCCGTGACGACTTAGAGATTTGTTCGGTCACGACCAGGTCGCGGGCGTGACGCGCTGGCTACTTATCACGACCGTGATTCTCATATCACGGGTCGTGACATATATTAGCCATGACACCTCTTCGGTCACGGTCGTGACATGTTTGTCACGGGCCGTGACATGCATGCGGTCATTATTGTTCGGTCATGGTCGTGACTCTTCTGTCACGGGCCGTGACAAACTCCCGAATAAGTCATTGTTCGGTCACGGCCGTGACATTTTTTTCACGGGCCGTGATAGTGCGTAATTTTTTATTTAAATGTATATTTTATGTGATTTTTGGACGGTTCTGATTTCCTATCAACCCTATTCTAATCTTGGACGAATTACATCATCCAAGGCCTATCCATCCCTCTTAAATAACACCCAAAACCCCAGAGAAAGGATGCTTGGAGCCTGGGAGAATTTAAAGAAGCAGAAGACGAAGTGCTACAGGATTGACGATCGTCAAGAAACCCAAGGTGTAATTATTCTGAATTATTTTATTTGTAATTATTCCTGTATCTTCTCCTATCTATACAAAGGATGAACTCCCATGTTTTAGAGTCATTTTCTTTTGGAAAATTTTTATTGTAAAAAGGAAAACTGAGAACTCTAGATTTTGTGAATATCAATTTGAGTTATTTTTCAATTTCCTGTGCATGCTTTGTTTGATTTCTATGAAATTTTTTTCTCGATTTATGATTTATGAATGAGTTATCATCTTGGATAAGAATAACTTATTTTCAAGTCTTGGATTTTAGAAAGTTATTTATTCTTTATACATTGCATGTCACATCTGGTGTCATCCTGGATAGGAACGTTGGATGTGAGATCTGTGAAATTATCATCCTGGATAAGAACAATCCTCAGTCTAGGTTTTACAACTTAATGCATTTCAAAACCCTAATAAGAGACTTGGCATCCTGGATAGGACCGATTATCTTTATTAGATTTGATCTAGTAGATGCATCCTGGATAGGACATCTAAATATCACTAAAACCTAATTCTCTTGAGAAAGACTAAAAACTAAAATTGATCTATTAAAACTAAGATTCTCTTATTTTATTCATCCAAGTCTAGTGCTCAAGTCATCATAATTCTAACACTTAATTTATATATTCTCCCTCTAATGCTGGTCGACCGCTTCATATACATAGGACGCCCACTGCACACATGTAGTTCTTCTGATATAATTACGCATGCACTAGTCGTCCACTCCTTCAGCTTAGGTCGACCGCTACTATGAACTTGTATGTATCCTGTTACATAAATCAGTTCAACGAGTTCATCAGTATAGGCTGAGTTCACTTTACAAATTTGTGATCATTCAAAATATTCTCGGGATCCTAGATTCAACAACATCATCGTCGGCAAATATTATATCATCCACATACAATGACAATATCAAAAATTCCTTCTGTTTTTCTTGATGTATACACGATGATTCAATTTATTCATCCTGAAATAAAACTTCAAGTACATTGATTAGATAATTGCTTTAAGCCATAACATAATATTTTTAGCTTGTATACCTTGTTCTCCTAATATTTCACCTAAAACCCTTCAAGTTGTCACATATACACATTTTCCAACAAATTTACATTCAGGAAAGTTGTCTTGACATCTCAACTTCAATATGCTACTATTGCTAAGATCGTCCACATCAATGCATACTTAGCTACTAGAGAATAAGTTTCTTGATAGTCTATTTCGATTTACTAAGTATAACTCTTGGTAACCAATTAGTGTATCAAAAGAATAATCATCCTGATATTTTCTCTTGATTACCCATTTGCACTCTATGGACTATAGCCTTCTAGTAAGTCTCATAATGCTCATACTTTGTTTCAAAGAATTGAGTCCATTTTGTTGAATCTAGGATCCCGAGAGTGTTTTGATGATCACAAATTTGTAAGGGAACTTAGTTTGTACTGATGAACTTGTTGAGCTGAATTCTGTAACAGGGTAATTCAGGTTCAGAATATGAAAGGTCGACCAAAGCTAAAAGAATGGACGACCTATGCACATGGAAGACATTTCAGAAGAAGCATATGTGTGCAGCGGTCGTCCTAAGAGTATAGAGAGGTCGACCGATATTGAAGGATGATGTATGAGGAGGATGTATGAGAAGAAGGATC
>LTAE01011584.1:0-15032 GCA_001647135.1 Pontederia paniculata | reverse complement strand
CCCCCCCCCTCTTGGTGCCTTCCAGATCCTACACTTTTATGTGCATTGGTCATTTGTTCTTTATCCTCGGTCGACCTATCATGCTCTGAACATAAAAATTTTGTCTTTCAGAAATCAAATCAACAAGCTCATTAGTCCAGACTAAGTTCCCTCACTAATTTGTGACCACCAAAACAACCTCGGGATCCTAGATTCAACAATCTCCCCCTTTTTTATGATTACAAATTTATGAGGAGTGAACTTTGGGTTAGTTATAAACATAAAGCTCATACAAAAATTTAACTAACTAGAAATGCTCCCCTTCAATCATATATCTCATATTTTTCAGAAAAATCTCCCACTTAACCAATGCATATATTCAGGATATGTAAATCAGACATACTCAACAATTTGTTTTTAACACTTTACATTTTGAAACATACTTCATAAAGACTAATTGCAATGTATAATTCACAAGCATGTTGATATCATTTCTGAAAACAAAATGTCATACATAAGTCATTTAGAGTAATAGAAAACATTCATAGTCACAGGGAAATATATATCTACAAACATTCAGACTCAAAATGTTTTGGATACAAAAAATTTGCAATACACTTGTACCTATCTAATTCTACTGGTGCTTATCCTTCTTCTTTCTCTCAGAGGAAGAAGAACTTGTTGATGGCCCTGCTATGTCCTTAGTGATCCTAGCTGTTTCGTTCGGGATCTTGCTCACAACTTCTCCTATCAAGATGTTGATGTTTTCATCTTGCTCAGCCACTAAGTCTTGGAGATCATCCTCTATCTCATCTCTCATAGTTGCTGCTTCAACAGTAGTTTTTCCACTTTGCTTCTCAATGGCTACTTGTTCAGCTAGTACTTCAATATTTGTCTGGCTAGCTTCTTCGTCATGTGCAAGAATCCTCTCTTGATCAACAGCTTCTTCAACCTCAGCAGTCTCTCCTTGTTCTGTGTCACCAGACTCATTCACTTGTCTTTGATCCTCATTATCAACCTCAGGAGCTTCCCCGTTTTCCTCCTCTTGAACCTCTTCTGGAATAGGTTCAAGTCTCTCCTCTGTTGTTGGCTCAAGTGCAGGTTGTTCACTCCTCTGACTAATCTCTCCCCATTTGTAATTATCAAAAGGAGGTTGTGCCTCAGGCTCATATCCAGTAGCTCTCATGAAGCCATCCATGACTTCCCAACGTAGACGGGCTTCATTATGATGTACCTGAAGATTTTTACTGACTTCAGCATTCTCAAACTACTCTTCTGCCACATTCTTTATCAGCTCAAATGCTTGACTCAGTTGACTGGATACGGTGCTAAGTTGGGTTGACACAATGTCCACTTTTGTGCATATAGAGGCCTAGTCTTCTCTACTTGAAGGCCATGCAGATAAGAAGGAAGAGGTGCAAGTTGCAGCAGGAGTATCTCCATGTAGCTGAGTAGTTTGTGGGAGTGGAGTTGTAGCTGTGGAGGGATCCTGGTGCTCGGAAGTAGAGGGAAATTCAGTGGGTTGCAAAGTATCTTTCATGAGACCTTTTTTTATCATGGTCACTAGAGAGATCTTGTCATTCTTGGTAGAGAGAAAGACTTCTTCATTATCCGCAAACCTAAATCTAAGGATTTTGCGAACCATGAAGGTGATGAGATTTCCATAGTATAGATGAGCACCCTTAGTCCATTTAGAGTGTACCTTCTCCTTAGTTTTGATTAGCTGATACGTGAGAAGTTTTCCTAGAGAAATTCTAGGAGATACAGAATCGACAAGGCTTGCAAGAACGGCTAAGTCAAGGAGATTTACTCCTATGTAGTGACCAGCCTTAGGGAGAACTATATGCGTGATAATGTGATGAACAATTTTCATGACAGGGGATAGATACTTATGAAANCTATTTGGGATACTTTTACGAGTCTACGTCTCTTAGCGGTTTGCTTAATAGGCGACATGACTCTAATGGACATGTAAGAACACGTGAATCTAGGGTGATAGGAAAGAAATAGTGAAGAAAAGATGAAGTTATTTGATTCTGTGAAAGAAATACATTCACAATAAGATTAAATTTTGTTAGGGTAGTAAGACCTTGATAAACCCTAGTAAAATTTAGAATCTGAATCTTCGCTAGACAAGAATAGAGTTATGGTTTTACCTAGATGTTGGAATCCATGTTTGAAGTAGCTTTGATCGTCTTTAATCCCTAGGAGCTTTAAAAGGTTTTGAACGTGAACTCGGAGGGAAGACGATGAAAGAACGTGGAGGATATGAACTATCGTCCTCTTGAATAGTTGTCAAATATAATGACGACTGAGTATGACCCACACTATATATATAAAGTGTTCGTGGCATCGGTCGCCCAAGGAAAATGATGGGTCGACCGAAGTAGACGAGTCCGTTGAGTTATGAACCCAGTGGTCGTCCTATGATTTCAGTGGACGAACTTTGATTCCACTAGCGTTAGATCATAAACCTATTTCAGTCGTCTGGAGTAAGATAACGGACGTCCGATGTCCTAAGTATTTTTAGGCATTCACAATATAGGACACCCTAGGTTAGTACGCTGGTCGACCGAACTAAATAAGAATTTGAATTGGTCACCTGAAGTTATCAATGGGCATCTGATACTTGAGATATTCTAGTTGATGATTGATTACGAACGTTCAAAGTCTTTCAGTGGGCGCCCGTTGATCACTACTTTGAGGAATTTCATCTTATGATTTATTACGGATGCCTAGAGACTTTTAGTGGGCTCCCGCTAATCGGAATCACTAGATATCAACAATGTGTTTCGGATGTCCGAAATTTGTAGATTGGGCATCCGAAGTTATTCTGATCCTTAAGTACCTTAACCATCTTATCCTTTGTTATTCAGAATCCTTCATATTTTTCTTAAAATAGATATCTAGAGAAAAATAAGTATTTGCCATGTATGTGTTGTGCATCATAGTTGATTTATAACTTTATTAATCAGTGATACTCACATAAGTAAGTCACCAATCAGTTAAGTTGTTTTGTTAAAATCCTAATTTCTCCTTTTGAGCACGTTAAGCTTATCTCCTCTCAAGGGTTTTGTAGTCAAGTGAGAAACATTGGGCTTGGCTTTCTAAGTATAAAGTAGGATCTATAGAGTCAAGTATGGAATTTCAATGATGACTCCGTATAATTTCTAATCTACATTCTTCTCTTTCTCATCATCTCAAACCTTTTATGAATGAGAGTTTCAGATTCCTTACACATTTGGAAATTTGTGGATTCATAGATACTGTCATCCACATGAATATGCACATCTAAGATATCATTCTCAAAATGTTCTAATAAGAGAATTTTACCCACTTTTCCTTTGAAAATCCTTTTTTAGAAGAAATGAGCAAAGTTCTAGCAGCTTGCTTAGAAAACTTAAGCACATGATCCGGATACTTGAACTCTCAAAATAGTAGGTTGTTCTACATAAAGTTCCTCATTTATGTACCCATTTAAACATGTTGCCTTTATACTCTTTGTCATTTGTCTCCAATTTCTTGTTCAGTGAGAGGAAATTTTGTTTTTAATTTCAAATTCTTGCGGATTTTTCTCACTTATCATAGCAATCCCATTAGTTGTGATTTCTCTGAGTTGAGAATCCTCCTTCTTGTAGGTTGGCTCATCCAGATTATGATCATCCTAATTGTCTTCTTTTATGAGCTTAATCTTCCTAAGTTGATCATTGATATTGTCAACTTTATTAAAAATGGCATGTATTGATTCCTTATCTTATTAGATGTTGTTTCGGTTGTACCCTCTATAGAGCTCACTCTTTTCATCAGATTTATCTTAGTTTGTTTCAAATTCTCAAGACAAAATAGTTGCACACAGTTACTTTGAAATATAAGACGTTTGGTCTTTTACCATGCATCATTTCAAACATATTTTCTTCTACGGGGATCTAATCAACACTTTTTTATGAATCATATCAGGAAGTGCTGATAGCTTTTGCCAAAAAAAATATTTGGCCAGCTCGCTCTAACTAAGCAGGGTCCTAGTTATTTCAATTTAGATTCTAATCTTCCTCTCAGCTACCCCATTTTGTTGTGGAGTACTTGGTGTTGAGAATTTGATAAAGAATTATGACTCTCACATAATTCTTCAAACCTGAAGTTTTCATATTCACTTCCATGATCACTACGGATCTTAGATATTTTCATATTCAGTTCAATCTAATTTTATTTGCAAGAATAATAAACATATCAAGGTTTCAGTAGACTATGCATGTCTTTATAGTTCAAGTGTTCTAGTTTCCTATGTCATGTTTCAGATTTTTCATGCATATCATTTAGGCAATTGTGATTAGGCAAATCATCAAATCAGAAACACATTCACATTTTTTATGCCTAAATCGCAAATGCGTCGGTGTCATCACATGTTGAGCATTTGTTTTGTTCAAATCTAACAATGTAATTTTTGGTCAAATAGTTGGCTAATATTTAATAAATTATGTTTTAAGTTTTCTATCAACCTTACATCTTTTATAACTACATTATGGGTTTTTCAGGGTTACCTTCAGCAAGAATTTTCCCTTGGTTATTATCCTCAAGGATTACTCTACCCCTTTTGTCCTTGTTCTGCTCAAGATGTTTTCTTCATTCCCAATTATATGTCTTGAGCAGTCATTGTCAAAGTATCATCTTGTTGATTTCTGTTGGTAACCTGCAAGAACAACACAAAACTTTGTCTTCGGTACCCAAGGTGCTTTGGGTCCAGAGGGGTTTGTAATAAGAGTTCCTTGAGGAACCCAGATTTGTCTAACATTTGATAATATATATCTCCTAGCTTTACAGTTAAAACTATAGTGTCCTAATTTGTTACAATCATAGAATGTAGCATTCTTAGCACACATTTTTCTGTAGTCATAGGTTTTTCTGTTTTCCATAACTTGTGCATTTCTGCGAGTGTGCAGATTTTTTATTTCAATAGAATTGTTATTTATATTAACAGGACTAGTATAAGAGTGATAATGAACATAACCATTTCTATGTATATGAGCAGGTTTATTGTTTCTATGATACATGAAAGCATGATTCTTTTTCTTTGGCTTAGTTGTGGCATTTTTATATTTAACATTTACAGTTTCTTTTGATAACAATCTGGTATTTTTATCAACACTAACAAGTTCAGTAATCATAGCATTTTTAGCTTTATTTACACAAGTAGAAGTGCTAGGTTGGTTCGGATCAAACAGGAGTGATGCTTTTACAAATGTAGTTGTTTGAGAGAGATTATCACTAAAGGATTCAAAGCCTAAATCCTTCTTGTCCATAGGACTTTTATGTTGTGATAACATCACATCTAACATTATTCTTCCATACGAAAATATTTTAAAACTATTTTCAATATCAGTCAGTTCTGATTTCAGAGAGTTTATAGTTTTAATATGTTTTTCTAAGTTAGTATTATTCGCAACTACTTGGGCATTCAGATCAGAAATTTGTTTTTCATAATTACCAATGTTTTCTTTCAGCTTATTATTTTCTTGAATCAGATTATCATTCTTTCTTTTCAAGATAGAGAATTTTCTGATCATAATCTTAAATTCTCTATGCATGTCAAAAATAATATTTTCTTCACATTTATCACTATCATTTGAGTGAGAAGAAGATACCTTATCATCTGCCATTAGGCTTAATAGTGCTTCTTCTTCATTTTCTGAAACTTTCCCTTCAGCCTCATTGTCCTCACTACTCGAGTCATCCCACGTGACCTTGAGTGCCTTCTTCTTCTTATAATTTGCGAAGCCTTTCTCTTTGCCCATCTTGTTCAAGGTTGGGCATTCACTTTTAAAGTGTCCAAGCTTATTGCACTCATAGAACTTGCTCTTTGACTTGTCGGTTGGTCCCTTATTCTTTGAGTAGTTCTTCTTCTTAGATAGCCACATAAACTTGCTGAGTCTCCTAGCATAAAAGGACCGTTTTTCCTCATCAAAGTCTACATTACTGTCCTCAGATTCTTCATACTCATCTTCACTTTCAATCTTCTTACACTTTAGGGCTAATACCTTCTTTCTTGAGCCTGCCTCCTCTCTTTCTTCTTCAAGTGACATCTCATAGGTCAAAAGAGATCTATGAGATCATCAAAGTCGAGCTTGTTCAGATCTTGTTGTCCCTCAACCACAGTCCTTTTCATGTGCCATTTCGTTGTCAAGAACCTGAGAAACTTTTTTACTTTTTGCTCGCTAGACCTTGGGTCGCCCAAAGCGGCTAACCCATTCACGATATCATTGAAGCGAATAAGCATGCTATTACAGATTCATCATGTTTCATTTTAAAATAATCATATTGATGATTTAGAATATTCAAATTGGATTCTTTTACTTTTTTTGTTCCTTCATGTGTAATTACAAGTTTATTCTAGATTTCATTTGCGCTAGTACATGTAGATATTCTATTGAATTCATTTTGATCTAGTGCACAGTAAAAAAACATTTTTAGCCTTCCAATCTAGCTTGATTAAGTTCCAAGTTGCATAGTCTAGTTCACTGTTAGAGAGAGGAATTTGTACACCATTCACTAATCTAGTAGGCATATCAAAACCATTTTCAATGACATCCCAAATGTCACTGTCCATGGAACATACATAGGCTTGCAATCTAATATTAAAATAAGAGAAGTTAGATGCATTGAAGAGAGATGGTCTAGATGTAGACTGCCTCTCACCTAGGGTAAAACTATTCGATGCCAATTCAGCTCTAGATTATTAGATCTATACGAGATTTGCATATAGTTAAAACTTTATGAGAACCCTAAGTTCTGATACCAATTGTAGGATCTAGATGGCACCAAGAGGCAGGGGGTGAATTTGGGTATTAAACTTTTTCGACTATTTCTAAAATGATCAGTTATATAAGCGAAAGCATACAGATGTAAATATAAACAATAAGAAGAAACAAGAGACAAACACACAAACAAATAGTGGTTTGTTGATGAGGTTCAGCCGAACTTTTGGCCTACGTCCCCACTCCGGTCTTCTCAAACTCGAGACCTCGGAGATCATTAAACTCCTTCTTCAAGGGCGAAGGCTCCCTTACAACTTCTCCTTTCTTTCTAAGAGGACAAGGAGACAACCTCTTACAAGTTCACTCTTGAACTCACACTTCCTTATATCCTAGATTCTTCACTCGAATAATAGAAGGAGGAACTAAGGCTTTTTCGCTCAAGCACTCACTAGCTAAATTTGCCAAAGTTACTTCCCAAGACTCTTGGGATTACAATATATANAATGAGATCCTCGGACGTCCGCCAAATTTTCTTCTGACAAGCTTCGGACACCCGCTCCTTTCCACTGAGATCCTCAGACGTCCTTTCTTCCTTCTGACATTCTTCGGACGTCCTCTGACAACTCATCAGATTCCTTGGACGTCCATTGTTTCTTTCGTCAGATGCTCTGGTCGACCGTTGCTTTGTCTCTTTAGCCCTCGGACGACCTCTATCTCCTCTTCGGTCGTCCGCTCATCTTGCGGTCGTCTGATCTTCAGTTCACTTCAGACTTGACAAACTACTGGACGTCCACATCAACATTGGCAATCTCTTGGTCGTCAATTGTTTTCACTCTGAAACCCTTGGATGACCATTGCCTTCTTCCTCAACTCTTCGGTCGTCCATTCTTCATCTTCGGACGACCTCTCCTTCCTCAACCAAATCACCTCTTTGGCTAAGTCTCCTCATCGAGCGTCCACTTCTCCTTGGACCGCCCATTTTCCAACCTTTGTATTGTTGGTATAAAATCTTCGGTCGCCCACTGTTCTTCATCGGGCGACCTCTCTTGTTCAACCTTGTCTTTGGTCGTCCTCTCAATATCTTTGGTCAACCGCTCAGTATTTGACTTTACTTCTTTGATCTTTGCTCTTCACATTGGTCGATCACTTCACATCCTTTGGACGACCATTACACACATAGGATTTTTCCTTTGTCTTTTATGTGCATAGGTCGTCCGTTCTTTATCCTCAGTCGACCTATCATGCTCTCAACATAAAAATCCTATCTTTCAAAAATCAAATCAACAAGCTCATTAGTCCAGACTAAGTTACCTCACAAATTTGTGATCACCAAAACAATCTCGGGCGCTTTTTGTAAAGGTTAGAATTGTTGCATTTTCTTCAGGTTGTGGAGGTTGTTGCCCTTAATTTCCATGAAAAGTTTGAATAATTCCTACAACTTGGATTATATGAGTTTTCTAGTAGTATATTTTTGGAGAATGAATTGGAAACAAAATTAGCATTCTCAAACTGATGGTCATTTGAAGAGTTATCATCGGGGCATTAACTGTTGCCATGAACTCCTCCACATAATTCACAAGGAATAGTCGTGCTCATAAATGTTTCAAACTTTTTGTTCAATGACTCCAGCTAAGCCATCACTCCATCATTACTCACGTTATGGACTCCTCTTTTTTGAATTGAAAACTTAGTTTTCCAAGAGTTGCCACATTTTTGATAAGTTCATAGATTTCATTAGAATGCTTCTTGTCCTTAACTATTCCTCCAGCTGAGGAATCTAACTTGTCCTTTTCACTCTGCAGACTCCATTGTAGAAGCCTTTTAGTATAACCTACAAAGGAATTTGATTGTCAAGAACACGAGCAAGTAATTCCTCAAATCGATCACATGCTTCTTCTTCTTCTTCTTCTTCTTCTTCTTCTTCTTCTTCTTCTTCTTCTTCTTCTCTTGTTGTCTAAAAAATCTTTGCTCACTCCTCAGTTTGGTTGCCTTTTTGAGTGGGAAATACTTTATAAATTTCTCCACCAATTGCACCCATGTCCTCGCAGATCCTGTAGGTAATGTCTTCAACAAAGTGAATGCATTGTCTCACAGTGAAAATGGATATAAATTTAAAAGAGAAGCATCAACAAAAACATTATTTCACTTAAAAATGCTGAAAATATACAGAAATCTATCTAGATGATCATGAGAGCTCACATTGAATGCTCTCACAAACTGTGATGATTGCATCATCCTTATGATCACTTGGTTGATCTCAAAGTTATTGGCGTTGATGGTTGGAAGCATAATACTTGATTTAGTATCCATGTACTTTGATGAGATGTAATCCTTCACTGTTAACTTTGTCTCTTCTTCATCATCTTCAATCCGATGTAGTTCTTGATTGTCAGTCATTGTCGCTTCTTTTTTCAAGCTTCAAACAGTTTTCCTGATCTCTGGGATCATTTTTTTATCTTTGAACTCTGAGTATTTCGTTGATTATTAAGGATCAAATCCTTTAGAGTTGTTGGTATGATAATAGATATCATCCTAAAATGTACACAACCATATGAAATACACAAAAGTAAAGAGTCTCAAAATAACATGAAGTCAAAATAGTTGGTAAAGATATAGATCCTGATAATGACTCAAAAAACTTGATGTGAAAAATTGTTATAGGCAAAGCTATGCCAGAAAATGTACTAATTGTTCAGAGATAAGTAACGAGTATAAAGTTATTGATCCATGAAGAAGAAACTAACTATGAGGTTAATAATAGACGGCAATAAGTTGGATTGATTTCAGTTTCAAAAACATAAAAGATAAACAGTGATAACTTAGGATATCTAAGGTCTGGATGATAAAGATGATTAGGAACAAACAATGCTAGGCTATGCAATAATCGAATAAAACAGAAAAACATGTGATAGGATTCCCATATGGATTAAGAGCATCTATAGATTAACTACCCATAATAGGTAAATCAACTACCCTAAACCTAATAAAACTCAGAGCACTCCTTAACGAATCTATACTTTGTTAGGTTTAGGGTAGTTGACTTTCTTTAATAGGTAAATCAACTATCGTAAACCTAACAAACTTGAGAGCACTCGTAAATGAATCAACTCTCAAATTTCTCAAACTTAGGATGCAAGATGTTTTGTCTCTCAACTATTGAATCACCCTTAATGGAATAATTCGACAGACCACAAATATAGCAGTCCTTAATGGATCAATAAGATAGGGCATGAATTGCGTAAAATAATTTATCACACTACACAATTCATTACGTAACTACTTTAATAAAAAAACCACATAACAATCATGTTCATGAGAAAACAAAAGAAACAAACATCGAAAACTAACAAAAGTTTACAAGTTTGCCATAGAATTAAAGCTCTTACAAAGCAGAAAAAATTTCTAATAGATTACAAAAAATATCATCTCAACACAAAGTAGAACTTAGAAAATACCCTTTAGGACGTCAATGGACTTCTGCACAATCTTCGTTATGAGTATACCATGAAAGAATCTTCTCCCAGCAATCCTTCTGAGTGCTCTTGCATTCTTGGTTTAAAGGCTCCAGTTGACAGCTCCTAACATACGACTTCAGGCTCACAAGGGACATATAATATATAGCCTCCAAAGTTTATTTAGGGTTTTCCTAAGGTTTTATAAGGATAGGAAACATTTCCAAGTCATTAACAAGGAAACCCTCTTTTAAATTCGTGATTAACTTTGTGGCTGAAATTTAATCATACCAAATACTTCCATATCATCGTAAATTTGGCTTAACTTAATCCCCAAGGTAATTGAATAATTGGGAGTTCTTCTAGCATTGAAACTACACCAAAAGATTACTGAAATATGAATCTGGATCATCCATCATGACAATGACAACTTCTCACGGCCTTTAAGAATTCATGATCAAGTAGGAAAAATTGTCATCATGACCCACGAAATGATATCATGGCTCGCGAATCGTGGTATATTCAGAGTTGGTATTGCTAGTTTCATTACTTACGACCCATGATGACATATAACGACCTGTTATGTTCAAATACTACTTCTTCATGGTGAGGTCGTGACACTCCATAGTGATCCATGAGATGTACTTGTAATGACCTGTTGATGACAAAGAAATTTATATTCCAAAGGAAAGCCCAAACTTCCAAAGTCAAGCCCGAACCCGCACTTTTAAGAAATATTATTTGCTTGATTTCTATCCATTTTCATATTTCAATAATCCAATACCTAAATATTCAAATTTTGATATTGTGGCTTGATTTGAGAGAAATCATGATTGTCTTTCCTATTTTGTGCAGTTGGGATCGGGGTAGATTAGCAAGGCCGAATATTTTGGCAAATTTTGTGGAGCACCGGCGGGCTTACTTGCAATTACAGCACAGGTCAAAATTTTGGGATACAATTTTGGAACTTCGCTGCTAGCCTGGAGCACAACCTGGGGCGCAAGGTTAGAAGTTGATGAAAAGGAGATGGAAGCCCTATGCAAAGGAGGGGAGGAGACTAGAGGATGTATTTTTTTTGGGCATTTTGGGGGGGAGAAGAAACCATGTTCATTATCTTTTAGTTTAAACTTTTGTTTGCCAACCGAAAGATGTCTAGCTAAGTGTCTATCGCCGGAATCTCGGGGGAACTTATGTTTTTAATTTAATCTACTCTTCTTTTTGGTTTTCATGTTAATCGCCAACTTGATCTCCCATCTTAATTTGAAATTGATGTTTTTCTTTGATTTATGATTTCTTGCTATCTGATTTCTCCCAACTACAACATTGCCCGTGAGGGTACTATAGTGTTGCCACCTTCACATAGTGAGCCGAGAGGTTAATGATGAAGTTTGGGAGAATTTTAGTCTGGGCTTACCTTCCAGATGGGTGTCAGCCGAGAGGCAACCTCTTCCTGTGAAGCCTAACCTAGAGCGAAAAACAATAAGACATAGGTGTCAATCGAGAGGCAACCTCTTCCTATGAAGCCTAACCTAGAGCGAACAACGATACGGCTTTGGTGATTTATGTTTTTGGATGGAGAGGGAAATCAGGTTATGATCTTGACCCCGAGAGGGGCTTGAACATTGACTTGGGGAACTAATCTCTAAATAGGGATCTCAAGCATACGTTTGAGAGTTGGGGCTTGACGATTCGATATCCACCATGGGAGTGGGGTTACTCCGATTAAAGGGAGTATTCCATACTAATCCCTTAGATCCCCCAGGAGAAAGAGGTTGGTGCGAGCTGAGAGGTTGTACCCTTCCAGAACTTGGGTGTCAAAGATTGAATATATTATTAAGGATCAAGATGGGTAACTCTCAACTTCGAGAAAAGTTGAGAGAACCTATGGCCAGATTGAGCTTAGTCAAGCTCCGAGCCCTCACCACGAGAGTGGGAGGGTGAAGAGTACGGCGATCACTACGAGAGTGGGATCTCCTGACCCACGGTAGCAAGGGTCTTGGGTGATTTTCAAGCCTTCATGTTAAAGAGCGGAGAGGTTAGATTCAAAGGTGACCCCGAGGTTCCGAAGTCCCTGATGCGAAGTGTGGGATAAGATAGAAAATGACCACAGGTTAGGGCATAAAGTCAGGGTCAAGCTTCTGTAAAAGATTGCCTTCACTTCAAATTTTAATATTTATAAACCTAGCACAATCCTATCACCGCAAGTATACAACAATAGTTTAGTACTTCAGGTATCGATCCACAGGGAAACTTTATTTTCATGCCTCTACTTCCACTTTTCCTCAAGCAAGCTTAGGTTGGGGCTTGACACTAGAGGTCCAAGCCCAACCGGAATAGGTGAGGGGTAATCAATTGAAAGAATAAATAAGATTTTGGGTTTTTAAAATATAGAATATATAAATTAAAAGAAACATAAATCCAATTGTGAGAGAACACCAGAACCTTGGGTTCACCTCTGAATCTTACCTATCCACTCTTTGATATGAATATATAAAAAGTCGCCTAGTCCCTTACACCATGGGCTAAGGAAATCCCGCTCTCGCGGTGATTGCTCTACCCTTCACCTTCCCGCTCTCGCGATAAAGGCTCAAGGCTTGACCAAATGCAATATTGCCATAGTCACACTCTCTTTCATGGAGGAGAGCTCGCCATCTTAAATCTTGACACCCAAGTGCCAGAGGGGTATCGCCTCTCAGCGTGCGCTGACCTCTTTTTCTAGGAGGACCTAGAGGTTTAGCTAGAATATTCTCTTAACTAGGAGCACTGACCTCCATATCTTCCTAGTCGCTTGTCCGCATGTAGAGTCTTGCGAGATTTCGGAAAGGTGGTTGTAAGGGTGGGATCTAGAGGTTACGGAGGTTGGTGGCAGTTGTGTAGGTGGTTGCAAATAGATCGCTTCTGGTACGACAGGTGAGAGAGGCAGAGGGATTTGCCATGTCGTCGCCAGTAAGGGTAGAAGTAGGGTTTTTCTCTCTCCATGGGGTACTTTTAGACTGGTAGCATCCGTGTTGGCCCGCTGTTGTCGTTTTCGCATGTGGGCCAAGTGGGCCTCTATGGTTCTAGGTTGTTAGCCTGGTAGATAGGAGGTTTTTGGTTGATGTTGCTTAAGGGGTTTGGTCTCACCCCTTGGTACTTTGGTTAACCCTCGAACCCTTAAATGGTTGGGTCGAACTAAACAAGTTGGCTACTTTATTCCTGCGAAAACAAAATTGGGTTAAGTAAAAATTCTGGGTTGCCTCCCAAAAAGCCCAATGTTTAAATTCCTTGGTTGGACTTCCAATGGAGCTGAGTGTGGGATATTCACATAGAGGAGCTCATCTATCTGTGTAATAATCTTCATGTTTAAAAGGGTGGTGAGGTCTACCTTTCCTATAGTACTCGAGCAGGCATCCATGTCATAAAAATCCAATCGACAAGCTTCTACGATTTGTGTGAATAGGCCTTCGAAGGTGGTGACTCCACTTATGGCTAGCGAACCGCAAGAAGTTCCTTAAGGCAAGCTCGGTGATGTCGATGGTTAACCCTTTCAGGAAGCTCCAAATTATGTAGAGTTTGCTTTCCCAGACCATTTGTTCAGTGTTGGCGCAGCTGAATATAGTGTTGGCGAGCACACGGTGGAGATACTTTACCACAGGATTTGAAATGCTTGATGCCTATGCGTTCTGGTTGTACTCTTCATTGACATCGGTGACCAGACGCCAGGTCTGTTGCTTGTTGTAGCTGGTGTCCTTCTTGTCTATCGGCTTTTCCGCCCACACTCGAGCAAAATGGCTAAAGGTCCAGTTGAAGTTCCTTTTGAACAGCCGAAATGAAGCATTCCTCCCAGAGATGTCTAAAGAGCTTAAGAATTCTTGCACTATCCCTGGGTATGTGATCCAGCTCCTAATGAAAAATTGCTTAGCCCCCATCTTCTTCGTCTAGGTTTCGAAGTCGTTTGAGGAAGCCCGGTATATTTAGAGTCGTGCCATCTAGGTATTTCATTGGAATGAAGCTTTAGCTGGCGAGTGCTCTGTAGTGTTCTTGCTACTTTATGCCGCTGAGGCAATAGGGTGTTGGATCAACTCGTCGGGCTCAAAATCTTGGAAGGCGAGGTATTCATCTTCGTCAGATTGGGCCTTCTAGCGTTCTTGGAAGGCGAGGGTGTAGCATCTTGTTTCTCTCTGGGTGAGTCTTGCTCGTCCTCTTCCTCGAGCTAGACTCGCTCCCCTTGAATTAGGGCTTCTTCTCCTAGAAGGATGTTTATGTCTTCGTCCCCTTCTTCTACACCTATTCCCCCGAGGTCGGGGCTTGGTGAAGGATTGCACAGTGGTATAGCTTCCATGAGTGGGGGCATCGGTGAAGGAGGGATGGACCACGGCGTTTGTTCGACTACCTCGATCCTTTGTGATGTTGTTGGGGACGCATGCTCAGCGACCGATGAAGGTGGTGGCGTATGCCGGGCTCGAGGAGTTGTTGCAGTTGATGGAGGCGTGATGACCTCCGTAGAGGGTGTGGTTGCGGTCTTCCAAACGGTAGGCAAAGTTGGAGGAGTCGACTCTACAGGCACTTCCATCAGATTGCATGAATAAAAAGTTTAGGCCCAGCCGAAGGTAGGGTACAAAATGCATGAATAAAAAGACTCAAAAATAAAAAAGTACAATAAGAGACTAAATACGACCTATTCTACTCCTGAGGTGGTGGTGGCGGTGGTGGGTAGAATAGCAAAGCTCCATAGTGCCCCTGGTCAACGTGGTAATCATGCATACGGCGGACCATATTCTCAGTCCTCTCCTGACGATCTCTGATGTCTCTGATGTCTCCCTGCATAGAAGTCAGTACAGAGTGCATAGAAGAAAAGTCATAGGCAACAGGA
>LTAE01011583.1:0-11296 GCA_001647135.1 Pontederia paniculata | reverse complement strand
CGTCTGCTCACCTGCGTGAAGTCGTGCGCGCACAGGCGAGCAGCTCTGCGTGAAAGTTGAGCTGCTAGCCTACACGAAGTCGCGCGCACACGCGAGCCGCTCTGCTCACCTGCGGGAAGTCATGTCAGACGCTCGCCTGCGTGAAATCGCTCGCGCGCAGGTGAGCGTCTGCTCGCCTGCGCGTAAGTCGCGCGCATGCGAGTCGCCTGCATGCTCGCCTGCGCGTAAGTCACGCGCATGCGAGTCGCGTGCAGGCGAGCGTCTGCTCGCCTGCGTGAAAATCGTGCTCGAGCGAGAATGTGCTCGCCTACACAAAAACCGCGCGCAGGCGAGCGTCTACTCGCCTGCACGAAGTCGCGCTTGCGCAGGTGAGCAGCTCGCTTGCAGGAAAGTCACGTGCAGGCGAGCGTTTGCTCGCCTGCCTGCACGAAAGTCGTGCGCAATCGAGCAGTAGTTCAGCTCGCCTGCACATGCGTGAAGTTGCGCGCAAGCGAGCAACTGCTCGCCTGCGCGTGCATGAGACGATCGCCTGCGTGAAAACGCGCACAGCTGAGCAACGCTTGCCTGCGCTCGCTTGGCACCAAAGAAGAGAGTCACTAGGGGTATTCACGGGTCGGGTTTGACCCGACCCGAACCCAAATTCGATCCAACCCCGATTGCTTTTATTCGGGTTGGATTGGGTCGGATCGATGATAAAATAATCATCGAATTCGATCAAACCTGACCTTCATTGAGTCGAATTGGATTGGATCAGATCATCCATTTATTCGATAAAATTTTTTCATATATTTTTTTATAATACTTAAAAATAATTATATTTTAAAAGTAAAGAAACATATTTTTTCAATGTTTTATAATGATTTAAAGGATATAAAGTATAAATTTGTAATATACTTTAATTTTAAAGTAATATAAAATTCTTATTAAGAATAAATTAGTTTAAATTTAATAAAAAATATATATAAAAGTTCAGGTCATCAGGTTGGGTCGGGTTGATCGGGTTCGAAAAATTGAAACTCGTACTCGACCCGTTGGTGATCGGATTATGATCGGATCAGTTTGGGTTCGATCCGACCAATGATCTGATTCGACTCAATTGATTCGGATCCTCGGGTTCATCGGCTCGATACGACCCGATGAACACCCTTAAGAAGACATAGGAGTGATAGAGAGAGATAGGGTAGAAGGAGAGAGAAATTGGAGAGGGAACGAGAGAGAGAAGAGAGGAAGAGTGGAAGGAGGAAAATATAGGTTTTTTAGTTTTAAGGGTAAAAGAGTAATTTAATCAATGAAAACAATTAAAAAACTAGAAAATCGGATTGTGGATTAGATTGGTCAATCGGGAACAATTTAGACTATTTCTGCCCAATTTTATATTTCAGAGTTAGATATGATATTTCATGATAGTTTAGGGGAGGAAAACGGAAATAACCCAAAAAAAAATTGAAGGACAAAGATTCATTAGTTACTCCCAAAATTGTATTGGATAAAATTTGGTCACTAATTTAAAATATATGGGCAGGATTTGGTACCGCACGTGGTGGAGCATTTGCTCTACGCTCCCATATTTTCCTTATGATTAATAGTATATATTATCATTTTTTTTAATTTTAATAATATGTTATCATGTCTCATACCTTGTTGTAAAATCGTCCCGAACCGGTCGGATCACAGGATCTAAAATGGCTCATGAATAATATCAAATCTGGATTGGCAGTTGAGTCGCTAAGGGTGTTCGTCGAATCGGATTGACCCCACGATTCAAATCGATCAAATCTCAATTGGGTCGGATTAAATCATTGATCGGGTCAAATCTGAATCGACTCGATCATAATTCGATCACCAATGATTCAGATATTAATTTTAATTTTTTGAATCTGATGATCTGAACTTTTATATATTTTTCTATTAAAATTTAAACCAATTCATTCTTGATAAGAATTTTATATTACTTTAAAATTAAAATATATTAAAAATGTATACTTTATATCTCTTAAAATCATTACAAATAGTTGAAAAAATATATATTCTTTCTTTTTTAAATATATAATTAATGTTAAATATTATAATATATATATATATATATATAATTTAATCGAATAAATTGATGATTCGACTCTATCATACTCGATCCAATGGAAATCGAGTTGGATCAGATTCGATGTCCATTAATTCGACCCAACTCAATTTGAACAAAATCAATCAGATTGGGTCGGATTTGAGATCGGGTCGGATCAAACTCGACCCGTGAACATCCTATGAGTCATTTTGACCCAATTAAACTCGATCAAAACCTGAGTTAAACCGCTCAATTTGACAAATTTAATCAACCTTGCCAATTATTTTTAAATAATAATAAAAGTCTAGTTTAAGTTTTAAATCATAGAAGAGCTAAAATAATTTAAGTTGTCAAGTAAAATTTAAAATGATGATAACTTACGTTAAATAAAAAAAATAGTAAATCAATCAAATATATTAGTATTTATAATTGTCTTAATAGTTAAGCATTATTGCAGACTTTGAATTATGAATTAGAATTAAAAAAAATTATTATGTTATTATAATTAATAGTATATATTATCCTGATTTAGCTTTTATAATTAATTTATTATAATTCGGTTCGACCATCCAACTTATCGATTTGACCTGATCCGATGGATAATTCGGACCAATATTCGAGTCGAGTAACATTGGTTTCAAATATATTTATTTGTTATTATTTTTAATTTAAATTTATTCCTTATCGTGTATTAAGTTTCAATGGTTGAGATCGTTTGACATCCGACCTCAAAAAAAGTTTCCTCGCTAAATTTCCTGGCACGTTTCTCATCCTTCCATTTCCACTATTATATATTTTACACAGACTTAATTAACAATGTATTCGAATTAAAAGTCTAACCCACAATTCATGCACTCAAAAAAGTTAACAAAAAGAACACACGAACCATGCAACCATCCCTCACTCAACCATTCCAATCAGAATTTACAAAGTTTCCAAACAACAATTAGGTAACATATGGCTCAGCAAATGGAATCTACGGACTTGTTCAATTCCTCCAGCTTTATCATCCGTAATCTCTCGCTTTCGCTTACCAACTGCATGTTCAGAAACAAAACTTTATGAACATACATTACAGTCTTAATTTCCAAGCGAGATATAAATTGTCATCAGATTGAGAATTCTATGATCACTTCCATGCACTTTCAAAATATGGTATCAAGTCTAAATGTCATCACCTCCATCAGTTTGTTCACTAGTTGAGCTTTCTCCTTGTTCTTCTCATTGAAGGCTTCAACAGCTTCTCTATATTCCTTCTCCTACATGAATTAATCATGACATATATCCAGGTGTTTGCATAATTTATTCAGGTTTAAAGAGGAGAAAATTAATTAGTTCGAGGAAACTATTTATTTGTTTTGAAAGCACAGAATATATAATATCATGTGTAGTATTTTGAGTTCCTGCACAATCTAGTTTTTTTACCTTCCTTAGGCAGCTTTTTCCTAGAGGCTTCAATTCACGGTTGACAGCATCTATCTTCTTGCGAATTGTCGCAACTTCCTTCCTTGTCGGATCCGGCATTGCTTCAAGTTCCTACCAAATTTCAGACCAGTGTGAACTAGCGACAATCAATGTGTTCTTCTTGTTATAATGTGTGACCGTTATGGTCATTAAGTCGATGATCATTATAGGGTAAGATATCATTATAATAATGATGATCATGAGTTGACATCGATAACTATAAAAGATATGAAGGGGGACGGAGGATGGCAAACGCACACGCCAGAATAGCTCCCTATTGAGCATGGATGAAGCTATCTCCGAATTATCCCTAAATATCTATCCCATTTTTCTTTCAATTGAAGCTATTTCCGAATGATCTCCAAATATCCATCCCATTTTTCTTTCACTTCTGGCACCCATTGGAGGAGGTGCATGAGAAAACACCATTGGCATGTACTTATAATTAAGTTTAGGCTTCATTTACATATTTAAAGAGAATTGTGCTTTCACTTGCCTACATGAAAGTATTACAAGTTCATGTCCGAGAAGTATCTATCATGTGCATGTATATGATGAAGCTGGGGAGATCTCAGCATACAGGCATGCAATTCGATTTGTAAGGCTTATAAGTCAGAAATACACATTACAAGAACAAAATGGCTCTCAAATCATAATCTTCATTTTTGCTACCATTTACATGTATCTATGCTTAATATAAGATAATTGATTTCCATATGTTTTTTCTTCATGTATGAGAAATGTACCACTGATTTCTGCATGTTTTTTCATGTATGAGAATTGTATCACTGACTTATATATGTTTCTTTCATGTATGAGAAATGAATCAGATGGTTTCAGAAAAAGAACTAGAATAACTTTTGACATGCTCTCAAACAAATGCTAGCTTATGATCAATAGCTAATCCAGGCATGAAGTTTCAGTTATTTGGTGACTTACTTCTCTGATCATAGCTAAGCGTTTGCTTTCCTCTTCCACTCTATCTAAGTGTGCAAAAACCTTTTCTCGGACCTCCAATTTCCTTCTCTCAATCTGCTCCTCCTTCGCCCGGAATAAAGAGAGAGCTGACCTTGATGACTCATCATCTTCTGCATCTTCCTTTGAAGGACTCTCCTTGTGGCTCTGCCCGGAGTTCCGAATCAGCTGAAGGCGCTGATGTTGTTGTTGTTGTTGTTGTTGTTGCTGCTGCTGCCGCGTCTGCATTGGGCTCTGCATCTCCAATATTCTTTCACAGAAGACCTCCTTTAGTAATTAGGACTATATGTATATCTTCCTTCCTCATCTTTATATAGTTATACATCCTTCTCCTCCAGAAGTATGTGTTTCTAAGCAAGGAAACCAATCTGTGATGTAAACATATATAATTAATCAGTTGGTTTGCTTTATGTTCATGCAAAAATGTGATTTTTATTGTAATGACAATACATTTGAGCAGTTTCTAAAGACATTTGCCTAAAAGATAGTTTTAGGTTCTTGATCAATGCTTAAACACATGATTTGGTGAGATGACTACTTTCCCAGCTGGTATGCTGGAAATATCAGTAGTTGGTCAAATTACTGCACAGTTTCATCCTTTTTCTTCCTTAAGATTGCTCCCACAAGTAGCAAAAAATAGTTCAAGATTCACACAATTGAATAAAATGCCTTGGATTCCGTATATATATTTATTTTTAGGTTAAGAAAAGTCATGCTTTGGATTATTGAAAACTTGTATTTCAACTGGAATGAAGTTTCAGTTTCTCCATATTTGACATACTAATTATATCAACATGACTATAACTGCTTGAGAGAACTTTATGATCTTTATTTACAGTTTTAAAATTTCTGAGTTTGCAGCCTGTAAATTAAGAAAACTAATATTTGCACTGAAATGAAGTTTCTTTTCCTCCATCTTTGACATACCAATTATGTCAATAGGACTATAATTGCCTGAGGGAATTTTATGATCTTGATTTGTAGCTTTGATGTTCCTGAAATTGCAGTATGTAAAGTACATGAAGTAAAGAAACATGATGTCTGCTGGGAACTATGATCACATGATTGCGAAAGTACAAACTCTGCATGCCATTGAGGAAGGTGGTGGTGCTTTGAGATGAAGCCTGGTTGATGCAAGGGGGATGAGGGGCACACATGCAAGTAGTACACACATGGGGGGGATCAGATATTGGGGCAGGTAACATTCTTAGCTCACAAGGTAAAGGGAGATGAATGGTCGATGTTTGTGTGTCAGCTACCAATCTTTGATACAAATGTATGCAGAAAGTGTTATTGAGACAAATACATGAACAGATATACACAGGAGCACACTTGAAAACATCAATTGCAACAAGTGTTTTGTATTGTTAATATGGTTGAGTCAGCCAATGAGGAGAACATTTCTTTGCTTTCAGGCTAAGAACCCATTCCCCCACACCAATCCAACCTAACAACTCCTCTAAAAATATGGTCGAGTCAGCCAAGGAGGAGAACATTTCTCAGCCTGAGAGAAGCACATATATCATCAATTAACTTCTCTCTTTTTTCTGAAAATAAGGGCGTGGTGCAGTGGCTCATTCCTTGACTTGAATATCGAAAGATCTCGAGTTCAAATTCCATCGGGGGGACTTATGTATCTTTTTATTTTCGGCATTTCCTTTATACGTATTAGGTCATGGGCCTCTCTTTGTAATCGGAAGAAAAAAACTTCTCTCTTTTTTTTCTGTGTTTTCCCAACTTTGGATAATTAAACTGTGCTCCTGATTGACTGATTCAGTTATAGTCATATTGTTAATAGATAGTTCATTACCTTTGAAAAAACAAAAGAAAGGACCCGTAAAATCATTCCCAGCAATTTTCTAAGCCGATAGATTTTTGGTGGCATTGCAGTTCAAACAATCATTCTACTTGACCACAAAAAATCTTGACTTTGATTACTATCAGAAACCAAAGAGGAAGAACAATGGAGGCCCATGTTCCAGTTTTGAAGGGGTCCAAGCTGCACAGATCTGCTCACTGTTTCTTTATGTTCTTCCATTTCAATATGTAGGGAAAAAAGAAGTAAGTAACGGTAGTAAGAATGTGATCACATATGTCAAACAAGAAAAGAAAATACAACAAACAATAGTTCGGTTTTATTCCTCAACACTTTTCTGCAGTAAAAGGAAAGAAGGAACCGTAAATACTTTCCGTTGTTCATCTGAATCTTTTTTACTTAACTAAGAGCAGACATAAGTTTAGTTACAGGTATGTGCTAAATTATAACGATGCCTTAAATCTAACATCAAAGACCTCGTTGCAGAAAGGGGAGATTATTTTTATCTGTTGTCTCTTCCCGGCGCGTATTAGGGCATGTTTGACATGACAAAAATAAATTATGGTATAGCATTTAACGTTTTGACTTAATCAAAATACTTGTTTACATATTCGATAAATATAAAAAAGAGTAGTGACAAGCGATGAACTGCGAGCGTATTAAAATGTTTGAACACTTAAAAATAGCGCATGCAAATTTCTTGTCTAATATATTCTTTTTGATATATATAATCATGTAAATAATTCAAAAGCTCTCATATGTCCATTTGAGTTGTTTAACTGTTAATTATGTCAAACACAATCTTAAACAATACATACTTTTCAGCATTTAGATTTCAGCAACTTTTCTTTTCCTTTTTCTTCTTTTCGATAATTTAACCTTGCTGGTCCAGATGGATCATGTCCACAGGGCCACAAAAAATTATGTAACAATCATACGTCCAGAATGCAACAAAATTGCATGGTGGATAGATACAATCTGAGCAGTCAGATTCACTAAATATAGGGAAAAAAAAATTAAGTTTGGTTGACATAGTTGAGAGACGAGGGAGTTGGTAATTTCGAGTTCGAACTTCGGAGTTTTCAATTTGACTGTGCCCATTCAAAACATCATATTAGTCGGATGTTAGTAATTCTGGATATCAACGAATCTTCACCGAAACAAAAAGAAAAAAACTAGAAAAAAAAAGACTTTGCTCGAAAATGTTACCTAACGGTCAACATCTGTTAGTACACTACATGGAAAGCTGCACGCTTTGTTAATTTCTCAGCTGCAAGAAAGCAGCAGCTATTCTACTAAGAAGATTAACAGGCGAGAAATCTGATCCTTCTCTTTTTTTTTCCCCAAATCATGTAACACATTTACAAATTCGCAAAAATATTGAAGCAATACGCCCATAGAGTCTGCCACTGTTATATTAATTTAATTGTACTGAGAGGAGAAAATTCTGATGACCACAGGAAAAAAAAAGAAGAGATAAGTAGCATGAAATTTTGAGGTTCAGAAAAAATTGTCTCATGGATGACAGATAAAAACAAAGGAGATCTAACAAAAAGGACGTGGAAGCTTGAGATCTGTCATCATACGTTAAAACTTATTGTTTATTCTGATGTGAATTTACTCGCGATCTATGCATAAGAACTTATCGCAGAACCAGGAAAAAAAAAGTTTGCACAAATTGACATTGACAGGATAAAAGACGATGATACGATCAACGAATGTCACGGTGGAGGTGGAGTAGTTAGCGACTTCTCTCCGCTTAAGCAGAGGTATCGAGTTCGAGCGTTCGAGCCTTCATGAACGTAAAAAATTTTCGCTGAGAGCCTCACCTGCCATAGTCAGGCACACAATTCGGAATCACATCAAATTAATCGGACTCGATGGTGAACTGAAATTTCAATTCGTGGCTAATGCGCATAATTATTAACACCGCGTGGATCGAAAAATTGGCACAGCTTCTGGAACGCTGGCTGGACTGACAACCGAGAAAAAAAAAGACGATGATACAAGAATACAACTTTGATTAGTCTTATAATTTATATTTCTATAACGAAAAATCGACACCGCTTCCCGAACACTGAACTGACAATCGAGAAAAAAAAAAACGATGATACAAGAATACAACTTTGATTAGTCTAATAATTCACATTTCTGCAGCTCACAAGAAGATTTATCTCTCAACATGTTTGAAGAATAGAACTAGGTGAAAGAGGAGATTAAATGAATCAAAGAGTCAAAAGTCTGGACAACCAAACCAGTCATCTATAAGAATTAGTGAAAGAAAAGCTTCTTCTGCATCAAGGGTTCTTGAAGGCTTGGATCAAGAGGGAGAAGCCTCCGGAGGCGCCGGCGCCGGCGCCGGCAGCCTTATCTGTGCTCGCGGTGGCCTCCTCCTCCTCCAGCCACAACCTGCTGTCCAATTCCTTCCTCGTTCGCAGCAGGAAGATGGCGTAGCCCGACGGATTGCTGTACAGCCAGTCGTGCACGTCCCACATCATGTCCACCGGCGACCCGTCGACGAACACTGTCTGGTTGCCCCTAAAATTCCATCGGAGTCGCCGGACGTACACCACCCTCTTGTTGTCGATGAACACGGAGAGCTCCGTGTTCTCCTTGGCCTCCTGACCGTCCAGCGCCGCGCACCGGACGATGACCTCGTGGTCCGCTCCGCCGTCTCTCTCTCTCTCTCTCTCTCTCTCTCTCTCTCTCTCTCTCTCTCTCTCTGACTGAAGAGAAGAAGGCTGAAGAGGTTTTTTGTGCATCAGAAAGAAAAGGACCAAAGGGAGGAATATAATCCTTGGCCTTGCCTGCTGCCTATTCTTTTTTCTCCCTCTATTTTTTTATATTATATATATATATATATATATAATGAGTTCAAATGGAGGTGCTACCTACTTAAATAGATAATACCGTACTACTTATTTTATCGGTCATAGGATGTTAGATATACGGTAGATATAACAACTTATAACAAACTATTTAAGAAAGAGAAAATCTTATATTCATCATAGATCTAAAGTCTTACGGTGGATATCTACAGTGCTACCTACTTAAGTAGGTAGCACCTCTATTTTTTCCATATATAATTACTTATATATTCTTTTAATCATTCTCTTAAAAGAAATTTATGTGAACCATGAAATTTTTAAGAAGGATGAGTTAAAAAATTTAAAATTTCTCACGACTAATTTACTTTTTTTTATTTTTCAATATATTTATCAATATTTTAAATTAATAATACTTAATTAATTTAATTCAAGCGAAATTTAAACTCGAGATTATTAATATTTTTTAAAGTGCTCAAACATCAATATTTGTTCTAAACTTTTTAACATTATAAAATCTAGACATATTTCGTCGGTATATTTAACATATTTTAGACTATAAGTAAAAGCGAGGGTAAGGTGAATTTTACTGTAAAAGAAGACATATTTTTTGGGTTTTTTAATAAAAAAATATGTAGATAATTTTTTTGGATAACTTTTGGGACCCCTATACTTTTATAAATTTTATATTTATGAATATAGTAATAGATGTTTTATTATATAAAATAACATCAATCACATATTACATATTTTAATATCATTATTTATGATTTATATTATTTTATTAATATTTATTCACAAACCTTTTATGTCAGTTGAATAAATTTATATATGATGTTAAAAGCTTTCAAAAAATTATTATTATTATTATTATTATTATTATTATTATTATTATTATTATTATTATTATTATTATTATTATTATTATTACTACTATGTAAGTTTTTATCCAAAAAATTGAACTCTAGGTATCACTCACATATTCATTAAATTAATTATATAATTATATTAATTTATTGATATTTTTTATTTATTGATTGCAATGTATATATATACTTTGTATATCCTCCATCCTCTACCTCACATTATACGTGGGTCCACCCCTATCGTGGCTCATTTTTTTAAAACTAGAAAATCATCTAGGTTTTTCAGATTTAAAAGAATTATGTCAGGTTGATTTTTAGATTTTTAGTTTTTATTTTATTTTTGTTGCTTACACACCTACTTTGGACCAATTTATCCTATCGTTTTTTTTTGCATTATAGTATTATTATGTTTGTTGGGTCGACAGTGCAACCAATTTATTATTTGGCTTAATTAACAGTTATACATTCTATTGTGGAGAAAGAAGATAGAATTCATAAATTTTGGTGATTTATAAATTAGCATGAAGTATATTGTTTCTCATCTTTTATATTTTATTTTAACTCTTATCTTTTAGTAGTCTAAATTAATTATGATATGTGTCTAATTTTTTGGAATAAAAAAATGTCAGATTTGTTTACAACACTAATAAAGTAGAGGGTAAAACCGGTAAACAAGAAGCAGGAGTGAGCACCTTATTATACTATTAGTCCATCCTCTGGAAATAGAAAGAGAAAGGGAAGGAGAAATAGATTGAAAGAGGACAAAAAAAAAAGAAGCATGAAAGTGTATCGTTTATTAATCAAGTTGGTTGGCATAAATGGTTAGCGAGTTTGTGCTCCGGATTGAGGGACCGAAAGCTAGTAGCCTCGGATTCGAGCCCCGGAGTTTTTAATTTGGTCAGGATTTACTTTCGCTGCGCCCGTCCGAACACTAGATTAGTCGGATGCTAATAGTCCTGGACGGTGGGGGTAGAAGTTCTACCCATAGACCAAAAAAAAAGTGTATGGTTTATTATGGGAACAGTAGATTCTTTCTCATGTTTTGTCAGAATAAGCAGCAGCAAGGACATATTTTTGTGTTGCTAGAAGAAAGAATTAGACACTGTGCATGTTATACATGTGTTGTCAATTAGCTTCATTCATTTCCCAACCCCTTTTATTATCAGATTTCTAGTAGTACTCTGTTTATTGAGTATGAATTACAAAAGGGATCAGAGGAAGAGTAGAATTTATTAATGACTGAGAGAGAGAGAGAGAGAGAGAGAGAGAGAGAGAGAGAGAGAGAGAGAGA
>LTAE01011581.1:1387-15037 GCA_001647135.1 Pontederia paniculata | reverse complement strand
TAGTGAACTCCGAAGATCTCGTGGGAGAAGATCAGAGCGGGGACGTAGGCCAAAGAGTTCGGCCAAACCTCGATAACAAACCTTGTGTTTGTTCTTGTATTTGTTCTTCTCTTTTCTCTCTCTATTTGTGTTGATATTCATATATATTTGCTTCCGCTGAACACAACACATCTAGATTAAGTTAAGAAGAATTGAAGAATCTAAAATACCAATTCACCCCCTCCCCCCTCTTGGTGCCATTCCAGATCCTACAATAAGATGTCTTCTTGTGAACATTGTTTGACCGAAAAGATGACTTGAAAACTTTTTTGATTGAAACAAGGTCAAATGAATTGTTAGAGTTGGTTCATTCGAATATTTGTGATCCATCGAGTGTTGCTACACATAGGAATAAGTAATACTATATCACATTCATTGACAATTATTCTAAGTTCTCATACGTCTATTTGTTGTAAAGAAAACTAAGGCTTTTGAAATGGTTAAGAGATAAGATTGAAGTGGAGAAGAAATTGAAGAAACTAATTAAAACTTTAAGGATAGATAAAGGACAACAGTACACCTTTAGGGAATTGAAGACTTATTGCATTCATAAAGATATATGTAAGTATACTACAATACCTTATACGCCACAATATAATGGTACGATGGAGAGAAAATATGTGACTTTAATGAATGCATTAAGATGTATATTGTCTAATTCTCGTCTTTAAAAAAATTTTGAGATGAAGCAATGGTGACTGCAAATTACATAAAAAATAGAATTCTCATCAAGTCCATAGAATTAACGTCATATGAAATATGGAATGACAAGAAGTCCGAGCTAGGTGATCTTCGAAAATGAGAATGTAAAGCGCATACCTTAGTTTCAAGTCATCTTAGGGACAAACTGGACTTTAGGACAATATCAAATATAGTGATACATCCAAAGGTTATAAATTCTTCCATAATGAGAGAAGTCTTATAGAGAGTCGAGATGCAATCTTCCTTAAGAATGAAAAGAAAGATGTACATGAAGAAGAGACAATGATCCTTTAATTATCCTTGGGGATAATGAAGTCGACTCGGAAGAAGACGCATGACAATGATATCAAACCTTTGGAAGAAGTGGATGAACTCATACAATTCACAAGTATAATTGACAACAAGAGGTCCCAAACGACGCTCACATATTTAGACGACTATCATTTGTACGAATGTGATGCTTCGTGTTACGTCGTCGATGTTGATATAGAGTATAATGCAAATCTTATTTCTTATGATGAAGCAATTGCTTCGAAGGAGTCGGTGTCATGATTGTCCGCCATGAGAGATGAGTTAAACTCCATTGATTGAAATAACGTATAGACATTATGTGATTTTCCAATCGGTCGACAGTCCATATAGTGCAAATGAGCATTCAAGAAAATGTATTGTGCTGATGCCACTATTGATAGGCACAAAACTAAATTAGTTGTCAAGCGTTATACTCAAAAAATTGACATTGATTTTCAAGAAACATATTATCCAATAGCTAAATTTGCATTTATTAAGATCATCTTAGCGTTAATTGCATATATGTATTTGGAGTTATTCAAATTTGTTATTAAGATCGTCTTTCTCAATGGAGAATTGAGTGAAGACACATATACGTGACAACTTAATAATTTTCATGTGGAAGGTCAAGAGAATAAGATTACAAGATGAAAATATTATTATATGGCTTAAAGCGATAATTACGTCAATGATACGAAAGTTCCATGTGACAGTTGTTCAATTAATTTAGATTCATTGCGAATAAATTGGACCGTTGTGTGTATATCAAGATAAGTGAAATCAAATTCATCATAATGTCATTATATATCAATGACATTTTGCTCGTTGGAAATGATGTCACAATGCTCAACAAGATAAAAAAAATTGAGCAAGAAATTTGAAATGAAAAATATGGGAGAAGCATGCTATATTTTTAAAATTCAAATTACTCAAGACAGGAACTCAAGGACATTGAGTTTGAGTTAAGAACAATATCTTAATAAGATATTAAGACGATTTAGGATGAAGAACATCATCCTAGCACTGACACCTATTGTGATAGAGAAATGACTCAATAAGAATCGATGTCCTAAAGTATGACAAGAATCTTTAGATGTTCCCTATGCATAAGCAGTGGGTAGCTTGATGTATGTAATGTTGTGTACAAGATCTGATTTAGCTTATTCTGTAAGTCTGATTAGTACATATCAAAGTAATTTTGGAAAGGCACATTGACAAGGCATTAAGAAGAAAGGCACATTGACGAGGCATTAAGAAGATATTTAAATATCTTAAAGGCATTGTACAACTAAAGTTGACATACCAAGTTGATTCATTTGAGCTTGTAGATTATTCAGATGCGGATTTCGACGGGGATATTGACAATAAAAAATTTACATGAGGTCACTTGTTCTTATTGGGTGGTGTAACTATTTCTTGAGGAACCAAGAAATAAAGATGTGTGGCTAGACACATACAATAAGCTGAATACATTGTCTGCAGTATGACAAACACTCATGCAGTATGCAGTAGGGATCAAATATTTTCTTTTAGAATTTGGGTTCGACTTGGTCGATGAACCATTACAAATGTACTGTGACAATCAAGCGATAATAAGCTTGATAGACAGTGGAGAAAAATAGTTCTAGAGAAAAATAAATAGTGATAAAGTATCACTATCTACATGATATAATGAAAGGAAAAAAATGATACTGACCTACATGCCTACAAATAATATGTTAGGTGATTCTCTTACAAAGAGAATTCCAACGGGTACATTCATTAAACACGTTGGTTTAATGAGACTCAAGAATATTTGAGTCAGATCGAAATTTTATGAATAATGAACTTCAAAGTTATATCTTCAAAATCGCACTACATGGATATGTTGGGAGTGTCGAAATTTTATGACTACGTCGGTCAAGTGGGAGATGTTAAATGGTGACTGTTGTGGTCACTTTGAATGGATTATGCATGCTCATTGAGGTGGCATAGGGAGACGCGCTACATGCGCCCGAATCTCGCGGGGAGGATGAAGCACGCAGGAAACGTGGCGGGGCAGACTAAGTGAGTGTAAATCGCGCTATAAAATGAGCTCTAGATTGAGCGGTGTAACTCACCCGAATGGAGCCCTTAATCGCTATTCTTTCCTTTTCTATTTCGTTCATATGATAATATCTAATGAAGCCACATAATATCATAATAAAAAATATTTTTTTTTTATTTTCAGTGATAACTTTTCATTCAGAACTATAAAATTGAATCATGTATATAAACTAGTGAGAGTTCCCTTTGTGATGAGAGAAAATACAAGTTCTAATAATGCTTGACGTCCTAAAAATATATTCATATTATATTGCAGGCAAACTCTTGTTCTTGATAATGAATAGTAAAAGGAAATTAGTTAGTCACCTGAAAACAAAAATACAATAATTTTGTTGATTTTAAAATACCCTTTAATGTTCATAAATAATGGCTACTTCATCATATTTGTGTCTTACAGTCTTGCCTCATGAATAGGTTCATTAGGTGAAATATGTTCTCCATCCACTCGCTAGCTGGACTAGCTCATCGCCACCAAGCATGGAATTTCGATTGTCATCTTAGTTTTCAAAATTTCAGCTCAATTATTACTCCCATCAACAAATTTTTAAGTATGTCAAGACTCGAATTCAAGATAATCAAGAGTAATTAAGCAAAGACGAATTGCTTAATGTCAATTGGCGCTTAATTTTCTAGGGTTGCAAGCATATTATTCAAATAAAAGAATATAGAAGCGCAGATTACAAGTGTCTACTTCCGTTGTAGAACAAGTCGAAAGAATTGGAGAAGAAAACATGCATAAGTCTGTATTTATAGTGGTGAACTCCTCTTTAAGACCCCGAGGAATGGAAGGCCATAAGAATACTCATTTTCAAATCGTCCCGTGGTCTTGAAGGGTTCTCGAGATTCGTCATTTTTTTTCCATTTTTGACATCGAAGGAATGAAAAAAAGATTGAACTTAGTTAACCAGTGGAGGGTTAGTGGTTAGTCTCGAAAGATGATGCATATCTTAACATTGTTCTATAACTGTCATAAAGAACTCTTTCTGTAGTATGTAAGAAATGTTATAACTAATATAACAGTAACCTCTTACTATACAACTATCTTTATACCTGTTATTTACAAGACAAAAGATAATGAATCATCAGTCCTACGACTTCATCTTAACCTTAGTAGATATTTGATAAAAGAAATACATGTCCACTTTCTCTGGGTATAATGATCAAAAGAAAAAGAAAAGTGACTAGGGAGGTCAGGATATGCAATAGATGGAGCTTTGGAAAATAGGGAGTGGTTGGAAGGACCGACGCTGCTCAGAAATTGCAGTTGGACAAAACAAGCCAATGGTGCTACGAGATGACTGTTTAAAACTTTTGCCTAAGAATAGTGGTAGACCCGGAATTGTCATCTCAATTTTTTGTACTCGTTTTGTTCAACTGCATTATAATAAGGTGCTAAAGCAATCAGATAACTTGAGGACGAAGCAAAACTAGTACCAGGTCAGGGGATAAAGAAAAAGAAAATAATTATTTTCCTTTATTAATTTTATTTCCCTCCTTTAAATTATAGTATATTTATCAATATAATCATGGAACTATATTATTATCTATTTTATATTTTTAATTTTTTCGAATAATAATATTTAATCCAAAAAAATAAATATCATTATCTTTTATGTTGTTTTTATTTTTCTAAATTATTGAATTACTATTTTAATCTTTTTAATTGTTTTATAATTTTTTTTCACAATTTTAAGTATATTTAGATTTAAATTTAACTTTTCTATTTTTTAAATATTATTTTTTACTTTAAAATATTTTTCGGCTTCAATTTTATTTTTTAATTCAATTGTAAGTTTTTTCATTTTATATTCTTGAACAAGAGTAAGACTGTCTATTTTTTATCAATTAATTTAAGAAGGGTAAAATAAAATTTTAGTAATTTAAAAATAAATAAAATGATAAAAAATATCAAACTTTATTTTGAAAATTAAATGTCATCATTAAATAAGTTTAAGTGTGCTAAATGAATAATAATATAATTAAAAAGCTATATTAATAAATATGACATAATTTAAAGAAGAAAATTGAAAATAATCCTTCCTTTAAATTCAATTCATATTCATTTTCCTCGTCGATAAGTGGATTCCATTTCAACCTTTTCAAAAGATAATAAGATAAGGAATCAAAATGGGTTGAACTATCCATGCCCTTTTTAAAAACTTTAATTGCCATATATTAATAGTATTACATACACACAACATCATCTTTCAAGTTAGCTTTTGTAACTTTTTAATAAATATATAAGTTTTATTTATAATTTAGAAAAATAACTTTAACAATACATATGAGACAGAAGAAAATAGACTAACACGAAAGAAAATAATATATGATCAAGATGTCAAGAAATGAATAAGTTATTATTTATTTTTGAGTTAAAATTCAAGATATTATTAACTGATGACATCTTTACTAATAATAACTTAAAAAATTAAGATTAAAAAATAAAAATTCAAATTAGATTAAAATATTTTATAAATTTTGATCATAATGATAACAACAAAGGTTTAGTTCGATCTTACATCTGATTGTTTTTTTGGCCAGACATTCTAGTAATGGTTCTTTTAATTTGTTTGAAGATTCTATTAATTTAATTCATGAGAATGTGTATCTGTATTGCTACTCTGAAAAAATATTATTCACCCTATTCTATTGGTTACTAATATTTTTATTCTTAATTAGTAAATGGAATAATAATATTTTTTAAAATAACAATAGAGTAGAACAAAATAAATAAAATAGTGTAACTAAAAATGGGTAAAATAATAGAATAATCGAAAGGAGTGGAAGATCTTATTTGGAATTATTATAAACACAATTTTGTAAAAGAGAGAATTAACGCAAGAAACAACAAAAAGGAAATAATATTAAGAAAATAGCAGTCCTAAACCCAACAGGCCCCTTTTGGTGCCGTTCCAATCCCCGTGTTTTTTTAATAGGAATCTCTCTCTCTCTCCCTCTCTCTCTCTCCTCGCCAACAAACCGACGATGACCCCCGCCGGCGGACTCTTTCCCGGCAATTCCCGCCGACCGCCGCCGCCGGATCCGCTGGCTACCCACCTGCCGTCCTCCTCCTCCTCCATCTCCTCCTTCTCCACCCTCTCCCCTCTCGCGCCCCCGTTCACCGTCGACCGTCCCTTGCCGTCGTCCCCGCCACTCTCCCAGCTCCCTCCTTCTACTTCATCGTCCACCCAGATCCTTCGCCCTTCCGTTGCCGGCGTCCCTTACCGCTCTCGGCCGGGCTCCGGTGAACTCGTTGCCGACGCGTACTACGCTAGGTACTATCCCGACTTACCGCCGGCGGTGATCGATGACTCTTTCAAACCCTCCCTGACAGATTACTCCGGCGTGGGGGTCGGTGACCCGTGGAACGGGCCGTTCGATGAGGAGGTGGGGAGAGGGAATGGTATCCATCGGGTCTCGTCGTGGATGGATCCTTCTCCGAGCTACAACCTCCAACCTTTCCAGAGAGGTAATATCTCCACTGGAATGATTTCATAAACTACCTGGAATTATTTGAAATCGATTTAATGTTTCCTTGATCTATCATAGAAACCCTAACCTTTGAGTATCAACACTCAATGAGAAACTGTTTGTTCTTTAGATCAAATCCAGGTTCTGTACAGAGAAGAGGGTTCCCTTTTTTTCTTTGTAAGGACTATGCTACTCATGAAGCTCACATCTGTAGAAATGTGCGATTGCAGGATGGGGATGGAGATTGCATCGTTTTTACCGGTCTAAATTGGAATCTATAGTAACCATTTTTATCCTGTAGCTTTATTTGACCAAAGGCGTTCCTAGTACTTAGTATCATAATTAGTGGAGTAGACTATAAAACGACATGCCTTTTTTTATTTTAAAAGAAAAGGAAGTGCGGACAATTATACACAATGTTCCAGTTACATTGTTGACTCCTCTTGGGCAGGACCATCCTTAGTTATTATCGAAACATAAAGTAATTTGATAACTGCAATTAAAATATTATGTGGTTGGGTATATTGGAGCTCTGACAACTAGTGTTCTTTGGTTACCTTGCTCATCTGTTTTGGTTGTTTCAATTCAGAAAATGCTTAAATTGCAAATTATGAGCATTATGTAGAATTGCAAGTACAAAGGTTGAATGATTTGGTCAACAGGTTCTGTCTTCAATATCTTGCTATCCGTTATCTTGCATAAACTTAATTCAGTTATTTAAGCATTTCGAATATTATTGTAGTCTGAATTGCTTAGATATGCATTCTTAAGAATGAGGAATACGGGTACTGCTGTTTTAATGATACTGAAGCCTACCCAAAGTTAAAGGCCGAGAATTAATACAGTTTATCTAAATCACCAATAGAAGCTTATAATTAGGGATGGTGCTGGTCTAAATGGACTTGTTCACGGAGGATGCTACATTTGCAACAATTACTACACTATATAATGTAACATTTGAGATATCAAATGAATGTTAATCCAAACCAATAAAAAATATATTAAGTTAGAGTTATGAGTTATGCTATAATGTTTGTGTCACTTGTTCTAGTTTCCTTTTTTATCCATAAAAAATCATTTTTTTTCTTTCTCATTTACTCTCTGTAATTTCCAGCATCTAAAATATTTTCACATGAAGAAAGCATAATCATTAAAAAGATATTTAGCTGGCACCAACTTTTTTCCTGGCAACATGCCATTACTACCTTTATGTTTTCTGCCTGTCCTTGAAAAGTAAATATAACATCTCAGGTTGACGAATATAGTACTGGATCTACACGCATCATTCAATCCAGTAAGTTTGCTATAGCATGCTTTTATGATTTACTGTCGTGTGTTATACAATATCCTTCGCTTGTGCTGGTAGCCTTTCTTTGCAGAGATTTGTTTTCGCCAGCATTCAGATCTTGATTTATCATGTATAGCTAACTCAGTTCATCATGAATAAAGTTTTCCTGACTTGAGTATATTCTCCAATGACACTTTACATTTTTCCTAGTATGAATGTCATGTTTCTCCCTTTAAAGTTGATTCAGTTTTACGTTCTCTTGGTGGCTGTCTCCAATGATATCGGCAGTATTTTAGTTGTTAAATGTGAAAAAACCATTAATAACCTTGTGCATTATCTTGCACCTGCTGTGTCTTCCAGGATTTACAGCTGAAGGTCATAAGATTTACGAAGATGATTCTCATGGTTCTTGGAATGGAAAGTATCCTAATTCATTAGCAGGAAAAATGCACTATACATCTGAAAGTTCTGATTGGCTGCAAGATAAGCACAAATCAACTTTTGGAGAAGATATAGCAACCCCTTATTGTATTTCTACTGTGCAATTCTCGGCTCCTTCTATTAATCTTGAAAGAACATCTTACACTGGTTTACCAAGATCAAGCTCTGGGACGGAATCATGCAATACCTTCGTTCCTAACTCTTCTTATGATAGGTACATGGCACAACTTGATTCTTGTGTGAGTCCCATAGCTTTTTATCCAACTACTCCCTGTTCAACCTCAAGCCTAGTATTTTCACCATCGGATTTAAGGGCTACTCAGATGATGGACTATATTTCAAGAAATGGGTCATCTTCAGGTCACCATGTTAACACATATAAGACTGGTGAGTCAGGAAATACTTCAACTAAGGCAAAAGTGCGAAGTATTGTCATTCAGGATAGTGAGAGCAAAGAGATTGATGTTAAACTGAACAAAGGAGATAATGACATTAAAAATAAAAATGATATATCTGTGGATATTGGAGGTAATTTACCGTCCATGGAAAAATTGTCTGGTTCCAATGCTACCACTAATCTAGAATTGAATCCTGGGCTGAGATTAAAAGGTCTACCGACCCCTGCATGCACTTCTGAAGAAGTTGGTAATTTGATTGAAAGCTCTTCAGAAGCACTTGATCAGCTGAACCTTGCTGTGGACTCGCCATGTTGGAAAGGAGCTCCAGCTTCTAGACAACTGCCATTTGCTTTTGGTGAGTCACAAACTCTAGAATCCAAAGTATGTACTGACTTAACTCAAGACAAGGAAAATCTTGAGATTGTTCAAAATGTAGGAAGCCTAGCTGAACAACTTGTAGCTAATTGTCATGTTATTAACAATAAAGTTTCTGCTGAAGTTCATGGATCCTTATTGGCTGCTTCCTCATCTATGCATCTGAAATCCAAAGGTGAAAGTGGTGAAGAGGCAGTAGCTTCTAAGCATGCTGATAAAAATGATACTATACATATGAATGTGCATGAGGAATCTATGAATGAATTGGCGGAAGAAAAAAGAAAAGATTCTTACCCACTAGATATAAGTAGCAGACAATGTGGTCAAGATGAGAGTAGTCCTGCAGGTTTCAGATCAACAGATGAATCAACTATTCATAAGAAAGGTCTCATTTCTCCTCAAATGGGTTTTGCTCATTGATTTTTCATCTCCTTTCTTAGACCTTCTATGGTTGTTTGATATTTACTTTCAGGTTCATCTTCATTATCTCGAGAACACGTGAAGGGACTTGTTAAAGACATGCATAAATTTTCTGTAGATCTTCTTTCTACGGAGTGCAACTATGACATTGATCTGGAAGATCATGACCTTAAACTTCTCCGGTCAACTCTTAACAATATATTGCTTGTTCTTGAAGACCAGAAGGTTGGTGATTGCTTTCTTAGTTGGACTGTTGAATGACATTTCTTATGGTAATTGCACTATAGGTAAACGGAGTTTTTTGATATTGTGTACTTGCTGGTTTCTATATAAGGTTCATGTTTAACCATTTGACTTATGGTTGTTTGTTCAGGAGAATTATGGTTTTCTGTCAGATGAAGATACTAGACTTTTTTTGCATTGTTGCTTGCTTGTATGTTGTGGTCTTTCTTCCACTGACAAGTATGAGTGTGCTTATTTTTCGTGTCCCGATGGTCCATGTCAAGAACTTTATGTGTCCTGATGTCTCACTGTTATAATTCTGTTACTGATTGAGTTTCTTGTTAGCTGATGTTTTAAGGTGTTTTGCAGGTTCCTGTTAGAAATCCTCATCCAGGTTCACAGTTTGATGCTGCTTGTTCTTCAGGTGCACTGTTAAACAATGATGGGATGAAGCAGAACATGGCTTACACTGTGAAGGGAAGTATGCATACTATGCGCCGCAATGCTGAGACTGATGAGGTTGACAACCTTGTTTCTAGAGTCCATGATATTGATGGTAGGAAAGTTAATGACCTAGCTCAGGTAAATCTATGTTGATAGGAAAATGTTTACATGAGGAAGGTCAGTTTCAATCTACCTATTAACACTTTTTATTAATATGCAGGCTTTTGAGAGTGATCTAGGAACAACTTTTTTGGAAAAGGAAGGAAAATCATACATGCAGTTATATAAAAATCTTTGGATTGAAGCTGAAGTAGAAAAATGCAGATTGAAATATGAACTTCAGTTTACCAGAATGAACTATGACATTGAAAGCGATAAACATAAGTCAAAAGGTGAAGCTTGCAAGTCTCACTGGAGTTCTTAGATAACTTATTTCTCTTTATTTTCAAATTGTGTGGTTGATAAATTATGTTTTTAGGAAAATCAACATTGTCGGTCACATCATCAAGTACAAAATCCACACATGACCTTGGTGTGCAGGACATGACACTGCAATCCAGAGAAGTGTCATCGGTTCCTTTTCCTCACCAATGGAGTGATGCTGGTATCAGAACTTTTAGAGCTCCTCAAGAGGCATTTTTGGCCCAAGAATCAAATACGAATGAGTCAGATGATATTGAAGCTTCTGTTATGGCTAGATTCAAGGTTCTCAAGAATAGGAAGACTAATCATGACCTTAACATGAATGATCAAGATATTCTTGTTGACCCAGAGGATGGAGTTCCCCCAGCAATGAGTGTTAAGACCCTTCATGACACCATTTTGGATGACGCAGGTAGTACTGAGGTTGCAGACCTGCCAAGATATCTTGCTGATTTGGGTTTCACAGAGAGTGCAGTGGAGCCTTATGCTAAAGACAGGCTTGCGGCTTGGAGTTCATTTGTGAGGCCCGTTCTTAATTTACAACCTCCAGGAGGGAGGTACAGGGATGAACCGGGTGTGGGTTTCAGTACATCCGGGAATGCAGGGGTTGATTTCTCCAGGGCCTTGGAGCAGTCATTGTCTCATAAAACGAGACAAGGTAGTTGGTTTCCTTCAGTTGGAAGCCCGTCGTTTGAATGGGAACCTGCAACAAGGGAGGAATTCATGTAGAAGAGTATTTTTGGCTGACTCGACCTTGCTGGCATGAAGAGTAAATTTCCAAGAACCAATCGGGCACTTATGAATGTCAATAGATGTGTGATCATTGGGACTAAGTAGTAATTACCTTGGTACTTAGTTGATGGTCAGTTTTGCGTTATCTGTATTTAGCAATCAGATTATTATTACTTTTTCCTAACATATATTGCCCAGCTTAAAAACTTCCAAGTTCATGAAAATTCTTTTCATCTTCACATGTATTGTTTGATTATCTTGCTTGAAGTTTTGGTTGGGGGATCTGACATGCCAACAACATCAATTTCCTTTACAGATATTTATTTATTTGCTTGGTCCAGGTGTTACGTGCTAACAGCATGCTCGTAAGCTATGGCTATTGGCCAGAATCAATCATCTCTCCTCTCATGACTCTACGTGACACAAATTGTATGCATCTGACAGCTGCCAAGGGGATTGATCAAATTATCCACATTATCCATGAGAGTCATGCATGGATGTGGATTTTCTCTTCTAGTATCCCGTTAACATTTTGGTGACCACACAGAGCGGTTTTGATTCTAACAAATACTTGTCATGTGTCCTGTGTTTCGAAAACGATACTTGCATGTGGCAGGAAGTTCTTATTAAGTTGCTGCTCACTTAAATTTTTTAGCTTGAAAAGCTGTTAACATAAGATGACATGCTAGTTTATTTTGTTTACCTTTACAATCGAGAAGAAAATGATGGCTTGGAGAAGATAAAAGTACAAGAGTAAATTTTTTTTTTTCATTCTTTAATAATTATACATATACATATCTTTCTTGTACTCTTTTCAATATGTTTTGTTCCCGGAATTATTAACATGTGTTTGCAATGTCAGATCATGTGAATCATAGTTTGATATTTAATTATTTTAATAAAGCCTATTTTTTTATCGACAATTCAAAATGTTATTATATTATGATTTATTTTGGCTTTCCTCCCGGACTATGAGCTATTTTCACTTTTGATCTTCAATATAAAAATATTGAATTACTTCCTCCAAACTATTCTCACCTTTTTACTTCACCGCACTATTAAATTTTATTTTCTTGTATTTATCAAATTATAATTTGACCCTTTACCGGATTTTGAAAATAAATTTTGTCAAAAAATAAAAAAAGGTTGACCACTGAAAAAGTTTTTCCTTTAATATTCGTTTTTTAAAATCATAAGATAAGTGAAAATTGTATGGATGAACAAAAAGTAAAGTTAAGACAAAGATGACATTGTATTGAGCAAAAAAAAATTGAAGAGTTTATAAGTGGTAAATGAATATTTTTTATACTTTATTGGTGAATTAAGAAATAACTCGTTAATGAGAGGTTGACGGAAATATTCTTTGTGCCATTCCACAAGGTAACGAAACTTGGTGAAACCTGGGCCACATTGGTTCGTGGGAACCTTTTTGAAAGGTGGACGTCACGAGCATTTTCTCTTTGCCTTTTTTTTTGTTTTTTTTTCCTTATTCTCTCTCCCCACTCTCCTCTCTTTTTTTTTCGTTTCTATTTTAAATTAAATTTTAACTATAATTATTAACATTTAATTTGATATTAAAATTTTAATTTAGATCAACTCAATAATTATACTTTTGAAACTCAGAATCTTTTTCTTCTTAAATTATTGTCAGTTTAATTTTAACAAGATCTTTTATTATATTATACATAACATTAGTTTTATATTATTTTTTAGAATTTCATATAAAATATTTTCTTATGTTATGTTAAATATATCACTATAAATTTATTAAAAGATTCTATTCAATTAAAATTTGTTTTTATTAAATGAGATATTTCTTCCCTTCAGTCTCTCCAAACATCTATTGACGCTATTTAACAAAGCAAAAGCTGCAAAACTTGATTCTTCAAGGTAAAAAAAAATTGTTAATTTCATATATTAATTTTTAATCATATTTGGATCAATTATTTTTTTAATAAATTATGTGAGATGAAAATATAAATTACATTTTTTTGAAAAATAATTTAATATAATATTATACTAACAGTTTCAAAAGATACTAAAAAGAAATGTTCACAAATCATTGATACATAATAAAAAATTAATTATGTATAATATAACAAAATATTTTGTTGACCTTAACTTAAAAATAATTCAAGAAGAAAAAAAATAGTGAGGTAATAGTTTCATAATTATATTATTGATCGAGTTAGTATGAAATTAAAATCTAATACTGAAAATCCAATGTTAACAGTAAAAATTACAAGTTAAAGTTGACATAAGGTAAAGAAATAAAAAAGAGGAGAGAGAGAGAGAGAGAGAGAGAGAGAGAGAGAGAGA
>LTAE01011578.1:0-15037 GCA_001647135.1 Pontederia paniculata | reverse complement strand
TTAGATAAGGATAGGTTACATTAGTCCTCGTGAGTTCGACATCCTTACTCTTTTCATTATATTACTTGAACGACTAGTGCGCTTGCTAGTGTATTTAGAACGCATCAAGTTTTTGGCATTTTTTGCCAGGATTTGATATAGGTCAAAAAAGTCGCATCACTCCTCTGATTTCTTTCTCCCCCTTTGGAATCATCATGTGTGAAATGGAGTTACATCAGGGTTGTGCCCTATAGCTCCCATAAATCCTCCATTTGGCGCCAATGATAATTGGAGTAAACACGATGAAGAAGCATATCCTTACTTAGCTCATCAACTTTATCTTGTCGTTCACCGATGTTCGTCAACAAGTCAAGTTGACTCAGCTGACCAGATAAAGTATCCACTTTTCTACACACTGAGTCCCATTCTTCTCGACTTGGGGGTCATGTGGAAGAGGAGGAGGCAACAACTGCAGAAGATGTCCTGACTTCCTTAGGGGTTTTCTTGGGGACTCTAGTTGCAGGGGTGATCCTAGTGTCCTCATATTCATGATGCTCAGATTCAGTAGGTAGCTCATTGTCCTAAGGAGTGTCCTGGGTCAGACCTTTTCTAGTTAAGGTCGAGAAGGATATCTTATCAGCACGAGTGGATTGAAGGACAGGTTCTTGGTCAGAGAATCTAGTTGTACGACAGGTTTTGTGGATCATAAAGGTAATGAGACTGCCAAAATAAAGACGAGCACCCTTAGTCCATTTAGCATGAACTTTTTCTTTGGTTTTGATGATCTGGTACATGAGAAGATTTCCTAGTGAAATTCGAGGGGCTTCAGGATTGACAAGATGGGCAAAAACAATTAAGTCAAGGAGATTTACTCTTGTGTAATAGCCAGCCCTGAGAAGCACTACATGTGTAATGATATGGTGAATGACTTTTATATTGGGGCTGAGGTGCTTGTGAAAGGATCCTTGAACAAAGGTGTCTACTCTTCCTCCACTCACAGCTAGTGCAGCTTGATTTTGAGCGTGGGAAGTGTGAGGCAAGTGCATGGGAGTAAGATTGATGTGTGGATAATCAGGAGTATGAAGAATCTCATTTAACTTAGCCTCATTCATTAGAAACTGTCTACCTTTCAAATAGAATTTTATTTCTAGATGGGTGGTATCATGGCTTAAGTTTGCATAGAAGTGTTTAACAACATGAGGTTAAACTGGCTCGACAAGATCAAGGAATTTGAGGCAGCCACATTGCTCAAAAGTTTTTTTAAGACCAGGAAGTTGAAGACTTTCCCAATCAATAGAATGTTGTGGTTTAATCAGTCTTTGGTCATTATAGCGAATTTGATATTGGTTTAGGATTGTTTCACTAATGAAGCTAGGATGACAGAAGGGTTTTTCTAGTGATTCGGGAGTTTCTTGGGTCTTAGATGACTCGACTCTGTCAGGAAGAGGTTCAAGATCTAGTTGGTATGAAAGGGGAGTTTGTGAAGATGACTCTTCTCTTTGTTTCCTTTTTAAGGATTTCTTTTTCTGGGCCACTCTCTTGGTAGGAGACAATTATGCAAGTGACGGAAGAGAAGGATACTCTAAGGCAAATCGATAGATATTTGGATTGCACAGAGGTCAAATCGAAAAGAAGCTATGAATTAGGAGTTTGAAACCAAAATAACTAGTACAAGAAGGACTTAGTGTACTGAAAAAGTAAAAGATATTTGATCCTATAAGAAATGAATCACATTCACAGCACAATATTGACTTGGTTGGAAATTAGAGAGTAAAACCTAAAAAAAAATCTAGGTCAACAATGTACAAATACAAAGATGATGTTTTAGGTTTACCTAGTTGTTTGAATCCTTGTTTGAGAAGACTTTGATCACTTTCAGGACATTGAAGAACACGAGAGATTTGAAGTTTGTTCAGAGTGGAAAGAGCGGAGGAACACGAAAGGCCGCCCTTTGAGAATAATCCAAAGATGGAGACGGTTAAGGATGGATGGCCCGCTATATATAGTGTTCGCAACATCGATTGCCCGAAGGAAATTATAGGTCGATGAAGTTACAGAGATTTTGTGTTACTGTCACAATGGCCGTCCAATGACATTAGTGGATGCCCTATGTTCGAACTAGACTTGAGTCATGATCCAACTTCGGTCGTCTTAAGTATAAACACCGGACGTCCGAACTTTGGACTGTCATTATGGTTTTCAAACATAGTCACCCTTAGTTCATAGAGTGGTTGATTGAAACTTGGTACATTACTTATATCGGTCGCTCAAAGTTTAACAATGGGCGCCCGATACTCGAGATCACTAGATATCAACAATGTTTCGGATGCCTGAAATATATGGAGTGGACATCCGAAGTCTATGACCTAACTGATACTTCAAAATTTATCATTTACTACCCGAGATACTCTACAATTCCATTTATAGGGTGGACATCTATGAGAAGAAAGAGCATAATCATTAGATGAAGTAGATGAACGTTATGTATGTGTTGTGCGGCACAATTAATTTACAACTCCATTGATCAGTGATACTTGCATAGACAAGTCAGCAATAAGTTGAGTTGTTCATCAGATTCCTAGGTCTAACATCCCAATTTCTCTCTTTAGCATATTAAATCTGTCTCCTCCCAAGGGTTTTGTAAATATATCAGCTAGTTGTCTCTCAATTGGGACATGCTCTATAAAGATGGTTTTGTGTGATACATGTTCACGAATGAAGTGATACATCAAATCAATGTGCTTAGTCTTGGAATGTTGCACATGATTCCTAGTCATCTCTATTGCACTGGTATTATCACATTTTAAAGGCATAGTTTCACATGTTATGCCATAGTCTAGAAGTTGTTGTTTCATCCATAACAATTGTGCACAACAACTTCCAACAACTATGTATTCATCTTCAGCTGTGGAAAGAGCAATTGAATTTTGCTTCTTGCTAGCCCAAGATATTAATGAGCTACCAAGAAAGCAGCACATGCCACTGGTGCTCTTTCTATCTACTCTACATCCAACAAAGTCTGAATCAATATAAGCATGAAGGTCAAATAGAGAATTTTTATCATACCATAATCCTAAGTTGAGAGTATTCTTAAGGTATCTCAGAATTTTTTTGGTGGCTACTAAATAAAATTCCTTAGGATTGGCTTGAAACCTAGCACATAGGCACACAATAAACATGATATTTGGCCTAGAGGTAGTTAAGTATAGAAGACTCTCAATCATACCTCTGTATAATTTCTGATCTACACTTTTACCTTTTTCATCATTATCAAGTATACTGAGAGTACTCATGAGACTGGAGCTGGGTTTGCAATCATCCATTCCAAATCTTTTGAGTAGCTCCTTTGTGTACTTTGCTTGATTTAAGAAAATCCCATCCTTAGATTTTTTTTTACTTGGAAATCAAGAAAATAAGTTAACTCTCCTACTAGACTCATCTCAAATTCTTTGTGAATGAGAGTTTCAAATTCTTTACACATTTGGAAATTTGTGGATCCATAAATGATATCATCCACATATATGTGCACAACTAATATATCTTTCTCAAGATGTTTCAAGAATACGGTTGTGTCTACTTTTCCTTTTGAAAAATCATTTTTGAGAAGAAATGAGCTTAACCTCTCATACCAAGCTATAGGAGCTTGTTTTAACCCATATAGTGCCTTAGAGAGTATAAACACATGATTCTGGTGTTTTGGATTATCAAAACCTGGAGGTTGTTCAACATAAACTTCCTCATTTATATATCCATTTAGAAAAGCTGACTTGACATCCATTTGAAATATAATTGATGTTCTTGAATCAAGCAAATGCTAAAAAAAATTGAATTGTTTCCAAACGTGCAATTGGTGCATATCATCAAAATCAATCCCTTCAATTTGAGAGTAGCCATTTGCAGCAAGTCTAGCCTTATTTCTCACAACAACTCCAGTCTCATCTAGCTTGTTTCTAAACACCCATTTGGTTCCAACTATGGGATGATCCTTAGTTCTCTTAATCAAATGCCATACTTGATTCCTCTTAAAGTTGTTCAGGTCCTTATGCATGGCATTTATCCAATTTGGAACCTCTAAAATATCATCTATAGTTTTAGGTTCTATTTGAGATAAGAAAGCAGAGAAAGCACAAAAGTTTCTTATTGATTTTCTTGTTCTCACACCTTCATTTATGTCGCAATAATATTGTCTAAGGGGTGTGAAGGTACTTGTCTCCAATATCTATGCTCAATAGGGGGCAATTCTACCTCTATCTCAATTTCTTGTGGGTTTTCTTCATTCACAACATCATACTCAGCATCTATGGTTTCAATAGGTTGAGGATCCTCCTCCTTATGGGTCAGCTCATCTAGGTCATGATCATACTTATTGTCCTTATCCGAGATCTTAACCTTTTCAAGTTGATCAATGACAATGTAAGTTTCATCGAAGGTGACATGTATTGATTCCTCAACTATAGTGTTCTCTTATTATACACTCTATAGGTTTTTGCTAGAATTTAAGTATCCTAGAAAAGTGCATCATCACTCTTTTCATCAATTTTTTCTACATTATCTAAGGTTCTCAAAATAAAGCATTTACAACCAAATACTTTAAAGTATGAGATATTTGATCTTTTGCCCATATAACATTTGAAAACAGATTTTCTTTTCTAAAGGTCTAACAAATACCTTGTTTTGAATGTAACATGAGGTATTAAAAACCTTGGCAAAAAAGTATTTGGGCAACTTGCTCTCACTTAACAAGGTCCTAGCCATCTCAATTATAGTCCTATTTTTTCTCTCAACAACTCTATTTTGCTATGGAGTTCTTGATGTTGAGAATTGATGAAGAATTTCATTATCCTCACAAAATTCTTCAAACTTTAAATTCTCAAACTCACCTCCATGATCTTTCCGGATCTTGGAGATTTTCATATTGAGTTCATTTTGAACTCTTTTTTCCAAAAACAACAAACATATCAAAAGTTTCATGCTTATGTGCAAGAAACAAACTCCAAGTGAATCTGAAAAAATCATCTACAATCACACACACATATTTCTTACCATCAAGACTAGTGGTACAAATTGGTCCAAACAAATCAAGACGTGTTAATTGTAGAGGTCTATTAGTAGAAATATCATTTTTGATTTGAAAGATGCTCTATGTTGTTTGCTCAATTGACATGAAGAACAAATAGCATTTTTCTCAAATTTAGTTTTGGGCAAACCTCTAGCAAGATTATGTTTTATTAATTTATGCATGGCCTTATAGTTTAAATGTCCTAGTCTTCTATGCCATAGTTCTATTTCATCATGCATAACATTTAAGCATTTGTGGTTAGGCAAATCATCAAAGTCAATCACATTAACATTTTGATGCCTAACTCCCATATGCAAAACTTTTTCATTCTCATCACATATCAAGCATTTATTTTGTTCAAATTTAACAATGTAATCTTTATCACAAAGTTGGCTAATGCTTAGCATGTTATGTTTTAAATTTGCTGGTAACCATATATCTTCTATAACTACATTACCGAGTATTCCAATATTAACCTTTACCAAGGATTTTCCCTCGGTTGTTATCCCCAAAGGTGACTTTTTCCAACTTGTGTTCTTGTTATGCTCAGAAAATTTTCTTTATTCCCGATCATATGTTTTGAACAGCCACTGTCGAGGTACCATCTTGTTGATTTTTCTTTGCTCCTTTTGGTACCCTACAAGAACAGCACAAAATTTATATTTTTGGTACCCAAGATACTTTGAGTCAATAAGTGTTAGTTCTAAAGGTTCCCTTAGGAACTCATACTTGTCTAACATTTGTATAAACTCCTCTCCTTGACATGCATTCAGGAGCTGGAATGTCCTAGGTGACCAAAATAAAAGCAAGTACAATTTTTTTACATAAGGTTTTCTATAGTTATGATAATCATGGACATTTCGAGTGTGAGCATATGAGTGAGATGCAATTCTGTTTGCATGCAGATATTTAGGTTCGGCAAAATTCTTGTTCATATGCAACGATGTGATATATGAGTAGGAATGTACATAACCATTTTTCAATGTGATACATATGAGCAGATTTTGTTCTTCTTTTATACATGAAAGCATAGTTCCCCTTTTTATGTTTGAATGTAGTATTTCTATTTCTAACACTTGCATTATCCTTTGATGAAAATATGGTATCCTTATGAACATGAACATTCTTAGTATCTTTGACAGTTTTAGCCTTTAGGTTCACAATGTTTTCATACCTAGCATTGGATCTGGTAGGAACATTCCTACTTTCATTCATGCAAGCAGAAGTACAAGAAGTAGAGGAACTAGGCAAATTTGGATCAAAAGAATGTGAAGCTTTTACAAAAGTAGTTCCTTGAGGCACATGATCACTAAGGGAATCAAAACCTAATCCTTTCTTATTCAAAGGGCTCTTATGTTGGAACAACATTACATGAAGCATTTTTCCACCATAACAGAAGGTTTAAAATTTGGTTTTAACATTAAGCAGTTCTAGTTTTAAGGAACTAATAGTATCAATTTGCTTTTAACATTAAGCAGTTCTTGTTATCATCGTTTGCTAACATCTTAGCATTCAAATAAAAAATTTGTTTTTCAAATTCAGCATTATTTTCCTTCAGCTTATTATTTTCTTGAACAAGACTATCATTTTTTTCTTTTCAAGATAGAATATTTGCTAATCATAATGTTAAATTTTTTATACATGTCAAACATAACATCATCCTCACATTCATCATCATCATTATCACTACTATCACTGTTATCTGAGTGAAGAGAGGATACCTCATCATTTTCCATGTGACACAACAGTGCTTCTTCCTCTTTTGCTGAAGATGTTCCTTTAGCTTCACTATCCTCATCACTTGAGTCATCCCAAATGACCTTGAGTGCCTTCTTCTTCTTGTAATTCGAGGAGCCTTTCTCCTTGATCTTCTTGTTCAAGGTTGGACATTCACTCTTGTAGTGTCCAAGCTTGTTGCACTCATAGCACTTGATCTTGGACTTGTCAGCTAGTCCCTTTTTCTTCGAGTCTCTCTTCTTCTTGGAGAGCTTCATGAATTTACTGAGCCTTTTTGCATAGAGGGCCAACTTCTCATTGAAATCTTCATCATTACCATCAGATTCTTCATGCTCATCCTCACTCTCAATCTTCTTAGATTTGAGAGCTAAGACATTCTTTCTCGAGCTTGCTTCTTCTTTATCTTCTTCAAGTGACATATCATAGATCAGAAGAGATCTTATGAGATCGTCGAAGTCAAGCTTGTTCAGATCATGTTGTCCCTCGACCACAATCCTCTTCGTATGCCATTTTGGTGTCAGGGACCTGAGAAACTTCTTCACTTTTTGAGCATTAGATCTTAGGTCGCCCAAAGCGGCTAACCCATTCACCACATCATTAACCAACATGCTATTTACAAATTCATCATGTTTCATTATATAAGAATCGTATTGGTGATTTAAAATATTTAGTTTTGATTCTTTTACCTTTTTTGTTCCTTCATGAGTAATGACAAGTTTTTTCAAGATTTCGTTTTCATTAAAGCAAGAAGAAATTTTATTAAATTCAGTTTGGTCTATTGCACAATGGAAAATATTTTTTAGCTTTCCAATCTAATTTAATTAGGTTCTTAGTTGTAGAATCATACTCACTATAGATAGAGGAACATGAACACCATTTACTATGCTAGTAGGTAAGTCAAACCCATTTTCAATGACATCCCAAATGTTAGTACTGTCCATGGAACATACATAGGCTTGCAGTCTAATCTTCCAATAAGAGAAGTTAGATGCATTAAAGAGGGGAAGTCTGGAGGTAGATTGTCCTTCATCTAGGGTAAATCCATTCGATGCCACTTTAGCTCTAGCTTGTTAAGTTTATACGAGATTTGTAAGTAGATACAAATTTATGAGCAACCTAAGCTCTGATACCAACTGTAGAAACTAGACGACACCAAGAAGAGTGGGGGGGGTGAATTGGTGTATCAAAAATTTTGGTTCTAAACAATATTAGTATAGCTGAAACAATCAAAGAACAATCACAGGTAAAGTTAAATGCAAGTAAGGAACAAATACAATAAATTTGTTGACGAGTTTCAACCGAAACTCTTGGCCTACGTCCCCGCTCTGGTCTTCTCGAACTCGAGACCTCCGGAGATAACTAGCTTTCCTTCTTCAAGGGCGAAGGTTCCCTTACAACTTTCTTCTCCTTTCTTACTTTCGAGGACAAGGAGAAAACCCCTTACAATATTGAGCTCAACACTTTTGAACACTCAATCAACTCCCTTCTATTCTAGATTCTCACAAGAATGCTCTTAGAAGGAGGAACTAAGGCTTCTATCTGAAGCCCACAAGTTCTCAGAAATCAATTTGCCAAAGTTAGTTCCCAAACTCTTGGGAATTAGCTTTATACCTTTACAGGACAGACTCAACTCTCTCTCACAATAACTAGCCGTTGAAGAAAGTACTGCCCTTTTCACCTACTCCTCGGTCGACCGCTTCTTCTCTTTGGACGGCCGTTGCTCTGGTGAATTCAATCTTTGGTCGTCCATAGTTTTTCTTCGGACGTCCGAAGTCACAAGTTTCAGTCTTAGTTCTTCGCTAAGCTTCCATAGGTCGTCCACTGCTTCCCACTGAGCACATCGAGCGACCCTTGCTTCTTTCAAGTCTCTATGTCAAGCTCCATCGGTCACCCATTGATTGTACAAGAATCCTTCGGACGACCATTCTTGACTTGAACACTTTTCTTCAACCATTCTTCGGTCATCCATTGTTGTTGCTCAGAAACTTTGGACGACCGCTGCTTGACTCCTGCTTCTATTGACATCTTCAAGTCTACTCCGGTCGACCACTAAATTCGCTCAGAGACTTTGGGCGACTTTACTTGCCTTTGTCAGTTTCCTTCAACCTTACATAGGTCGTCCGCTGATTTTTCATGAATACATCAAGCGACTGCTTATTTTCTTCTGAACTTTTTTTGTCGTCCACTGATTCTCCATGAATCCATCGGGCGACCACTTCTTTTCTTCTGACCTCCTTTGGTCATCCACTGATTCTCTACGAATCAAATGGGCGATCACTTCTTTTCTTCTGAGCTCCTTTGGTCATCCGCTAATACCATAATGATTACTTTGGACGACCTTTGCATCTTCGTCTGACGTGCTTTGCCGCCCGCTGATTTAGTGATGAATACTTCAGACATCCTTTCTTCATCTTCTATAGGTTCTTCGGTCAACCATTGATTTCCTCTTCTACTGAAGTGCTTCGGTCGTCCACTGATTCCAGACTGAATGCTTTGGACGACCTTAGTTGCCTTCATTTCAAAAACATCTTTACTCTATCTTTTCATAGGGCATCCACTGAACTCTGGAGCGCCCTTTCATCCATTGTACTGTTAACCTCGAACCTTCGGTCGTCCATTGATTTCACCCGTACACATCGGACGACCTTTCTTGCTCAAGTCTATCTTCGGTTGTCCAGTCTTTATCTTTGGTCGATCGTTTAGTACTTAGCTTCATACCTTTAGCTCCTTGTTCCTTATATCGGCCGACCACTTCAAAATCTTAGGACGACCGCTCCATACGTAGGAGTTTTCCTCTACTCTTCTTTGTACATAGGTCGTCCGTTCCTCACCCTTTGGAGGACCTATTACAGACTGAAGCAAAAACCCTATCTTCTTCTCACATGAAATAGAAAGTCATTAGTATCACTAAGCTTCCTCATCAATTTGTGATCATCAAAAGAATCTTGGGATCTTAGATTCAACATGGCCTCTACCCATTTTGACATGTAATCAACAACCAATAGGATGTACTTATAGTGTCCCAAAGCAGGGAATGATCCCATGAAGTCCACTCCCCATACGTCAGACAATTCTACTGTAAGAATCCCAGATTGGGGCATCTCTTATCGATTAGGTATAGATCCAAATCCTTGACAACTATCAGAGTATGATACGTAATTGTGTACATCCTTGAAGAAAGTCTGCCAATAAAATCCTACCTAGAGTATCTGTGTGGCGGTCCCCTCTAGGTGCCTCCATGTCTTCCATAATCTAGTGTGTGATAGTTTGCTATGATGGAGGTAGTTTCTTTAGTAGGGACACATCTTCTCAGAAGTCCATCTCGACACTCTTTGGACAATAGAAGTCCTTGACTTTAGACAAAAAATTCTCTCTTTGCTTCTTAGATAGACCTAGGGGCATCACATTCCCAGCTAGGTAATTTTCAAAACAGCAAACCAAGGTATCTCTTTAGTGTCCAACACCCACACCTGTTCGTCTAGAAAGGTCTCAATGATTGCTGGTAGCTTGGTACAAGAAGGAGGTAGGTGAGGCAGTCTTGACAAGTGATCGACGACTTGGGTTTTTGCTCCACTCCGATCCTTTATTTCCAAGTCGAGCTCTTGTAGCACCAATATCCACCATATGACCCTGGTCTTCGCCTCCTTCTTAGTAAACAAATGTTTAAGGGTCACATGATCAGTGTGAATGATAACCTTCGACCCCACCAAGTATTGCCTAAACTTCATCATTGCAAACACAACCGCTAGCAACTCCTTTTTAGTGGTGGTGTAGTTCTTTGGGGCGGGGTCAAGTTTCCTGCTGCCATAATATATGATAGAGCTCTGCTCATCTTGTTTCTGCCCCAAGACTGCTCCAACCGCATTATCACTTGCGTCAAACATAACTTCAAAGGGAAGGATCCACGCCGGAGGCTGCATGATTAATACTGAGGTCAGGGCAGACTTAATTCTAGTGAAAGCTTCAAGGCATGCTGAGTCGAATCTGAATTGTACACTTTTTTGTAGCAACTCAGTCAAGGGTCTCTCTATCTTAGAAAAATATTTTATGAATCCGCAGTAGAACCTTGCATGAACCAAGAAACTTTGAATCCCCTTGACATTTGTGGGTGGGGACGGCTTAGTAATGATCTCCACCATGGTTGGGCTCTATTCCTTGACCAGATATCACATGGCCCAGGACTACCCCCTACTGAACCATAAAAGGGCACTTCTCCTAGTTGAGTACAAGGTTCACTTCTTAGCACCTGTGCAAAACTTGTTCCAAATTTGTTAGGCAACAAGAAAAGGAGGAGCCATGGACAAAAAAGTCGTCCATGAATACCTCCATAATATTTTTAATGAAATTAAAAAAAATTGTTGCCATAGACTTTTGGAAGGTAATGGGCGCATTACAATGCCCAAAGGGCATCCTCCTATAGGCAAAATTGCCATATGGGCATGTGAATTGATGCGACTTTTTTTGACCTATATCAAATCCCTGGCAAAGACGCCAGAAACTTGATGCGTTCTAAATACACTAGCAAGCGCACTAGTCGTTTGTATATCATTTTTTTTCTTTATGTAATGATATATGGTTTGGTATATATATATATATATATATATATATATATATATATATATATATATATATATATAATTGTATAAATATAATACTTATNTACATATATATATACATACATATATATATATATATATATATATATATAATTATTTCAATGTACAAAGGATCACCAATAAGTACACAAAAAATAAGGACTTTTTAAGATACCAAGGGTATCCCTATTGTTGGGATTTCAAGAAGGTATAATTATTGGTGGTCAACAACGTTGAAAGTAAGAATCTTCCAATAATAATCAATAGTTGTGCTTAATAAGAAGATAACAATTGATATGAAAGATGATTTAAAGATCATGAATTAGAAGGACCATATTCGTCTAATGGCATGATATGACATGAAATATATAAACAATCATCAATTAGTCAAAAGGTATAAAGAAGTAGTAAGATTTCTATCTTGCCATAAGACTACTTTGATAGACAAGTCTAAGACAATCTAGATCAAATAGTCACAAGACAACTTTATCAAAATGATATAAAAATATCTTTAGAAAAGGACGATAATGGATCTTGTTGATTGCTGACAAACATTCTCCTTCGAGTTTATGGTTTTGTACCATAATTTGATCAATTTATTTTTAAATATTTCACTTGATAATCTGTTTTATTTCCTCACACAAATTGCATATTAGCAAATTTCTTATATTTTCTGATTTCTCAATGTTTCCTATCGGTCTCAAAATTTTTCATTAAGTTGGATTGAATTATATCTTCATTACTGTGGTAAAGAAATTTTCATTTGTCTTGTTAAATATTTTTTTCCAAACTTTTACTAAAAAAATTATGCTTTATATGGATTAGTTTCTTTTCTAGTGGAGGACTCTAACCTTTTTTTGTCCTTTATAGCGTCACTCCAATTGATTTTACAATCATAATATATCATTACCATATCATCTTTTTTATAACCTACACTAAAGTATGCTCCCTCTAAAACATTTAGAGATTATATAGTAACCTTAAATATTTCTTTGTTCGCTTAAATCTTAAGTTAAATGCTTCAAAATTTTCTTTCATACTCCAATTATTTTATAATCATGCTTTTATACCATCTCTGTGACACCCCAATATTTTGCAATGAGATTTAGGATCATACACGTTTTTTTGTCAAGCTTTGCATATTATTGTGACTTAACTATAACATTATCTTTAACATTAAATAATTTATTTCAATTTTTTTTTCTTCATCCGAATACACATGAGTTCACTTTAGCTCAAGGATATGCTTTGCCATTGTTAACTTGAGTCGTTCAAAGAGTAATAATGAGCTAAAGAGTCCAGTAAGGTCAAAATACAAATAAAGGACAAATAAATCAAAGGATGAGATCGATAAAGACATATGATGGAAAGTATGACATAGGTTCTATCAGCGAGTTGGAAAACCAATCAATCAGGCAAACAAATACTTGCTAACAAGATTCAAAGCTACATGAATAGATACAACCAAAGCACATATCCTACGAATGTCAATAACAACCATAATATAGTGCGATCAAGTCAAATATAACATAAAATTAGTATCAAGATCATAATATAACTTCCACATCTCGAAAGATACTCATTCACGTTTGAATGAGCGATAAACCGTCTAGGGCGACTCGGGCTCATCGTCACAAAGGCCACATCATTTCATTGTTGGTAGTAGCATTAAATGCTGACATGCAACATTGCCATGATTCATAGGGTTCAAACATGGGTTACAGTTTCAAGGAAAAAATATGTGGAATTTATATATATCTTGGCAAATCATATCAATATAAAGGAGACACCAAATATGTCAAAGATCCATACAAGAAATATTAAGGTTCAACGAATCACATAGGCAAGCTTAGATTGTCAACAAGTCATATAAGAAACTAAATAGCATATCAAAGGGAATATATGTAAGCATGAGTGATCCTACAGTGTCAAGAGATAAAACAAGAGAGCTAAGAACCTTAAATGACCATATAACAAGGATATGGTCATAAAGCAAGGGTAGATTAAAGGAGTTCATATAACAAATATAAGTCATGAGAAGCTTATGATATCAAGAAAACATACAAAAGAGATTGAGGTATCAAATGATAGTATAAAACGACTTAGAATACTAAAAAGGATCATATTAACAACAAGGGAACAAAGTAATAATACTTACCCTTACAATCTTTCTATTACTTGTTGATTATTAGGACTCTTCTTAACCTTTGAATCTTCATTTCAAATTTCACCAACAATTTCTCTTTTATAAAAACCTATCCATGAATCCCTTTTATATATGTTTAGTCAGTTCTTACTTTAGATGTAGATAGAAGAGAGGGATAAAGTAAACAAAATAGGATTTCCACATTGTCTAATGATGCGTAAATTCACACATGCAAAAATATACACGGCAAGTGTATCGATCGCTCAAGTAATAAAGAGTGAATAAAAGAGTTGTCGATCCCACAAGGGCTAATGAATCAAAAATCCGAAATCTTATTGGAAAATTTGAAAAGATAAATTTTAATAGTTTGTTTTGAAAAGATAACACAAAAACATAAGATAAAACAAGTAAGAGATAAAAGATTGGATTTAAGTTTTTAAAAGATAAATAGATAAAATAGATTAGGTTGGTTAGGAATAGACGTCTGTTAACCACTGTTATCTTTTGAAATTTTAATCAATAAAACATCTAAATGTTGGATGGAGGAAGAACTGATTTAAATTTATAAGACTCCGAAAATGGATGACTTAACTATTTTGAAAATAATTAAAGATAGGAATACGTGAAAACGTTAGACCCAAAATCAATTACTTTTAAAATGCAATGAAATCAAATTCTAAATTGCTAGGCCTCTTTCGAGTGAATAGCAACCCACAACCTTGAATTCTGGAAACAGATAGACACAGGTCCTTGAATCCGAGCAAGAAAATCCAAGAAAATGGTCGTAATAGATGGAAGCCGGAAACGGCCCGCGTCAGCCAAAACGGACCGCATCGGCACTCTGAAAACGCGGCACTTGATTGATGAAAGAGAATACGGTCAAGTCCTTAAGAGGATCACGACCACGTTCTCGCGAATAAAATAATATTAAAATAAATAGAAAATGGCAAGAACTGGACGCGTGATCAACACGGCCCGAGTCGACTCTTGGAAAAGACACGGTCGAGTCCTTAAAAGAATCACGACTGCATTCGATAAAAATAATAAAATAATCAAAACATCAGTGTATGGCTCAGAAAACGAGGAGAAGAACACGGCCGAGTCCTGAAAAGGATCACGACCGCGGTCTTCCGACGATTAAAATATTCAAGAAAAATGCAAACGATCGCGGCAAACAGATAGAAAACGGTCTGTGTTGATGAACACGGCATGTTTTCTTCTCGGCCGAAAACACAAATTCGATTATAAAATTCCAGAAATAAAACCAGATACGAAAATTGAGAGTAATACTAATAATATCTCACAATTAATGTTAATAAACTACTCATTAAATAAAATAAAACATTCAAATTCAAGTTCATCTAATCATTCAGCATAAAATAATCCAAAATACTAACAGCGTCTACAGATTCTTCCCTAACCAATAAACTAAACTAAGAAAGGAAAAACTACTAACACATTATCAAGAAATTCGTCAGGTCTTCGTTGTCTTCGGGTCTCCTCCTCTCCACCAGAGCTTCA
>LTAE01011577.1:0-15037 GCA_001647135.1 Pontederia paniculata | reverse complement strand
ATCACACAAAACCATAGCACTATAAACCTCACATCACCGCCTGATCTCGCCACTCGCAATTCATTAGTGGAAAATTCCTCCTATCTAGGCCTTTTTTGTGTACAGTACAAATCTCTAGCGAAAAACTCGCGATGCATGTCTAATACATCATTTTATGTACAAGGAATCCGTCTTGAAAAATATACCTTCGGATTCTTTAGAGCTTGTCCTACATGCTCGGATGCATATCCTTTTCGGCGTCTCTCTTGTTGAGATCGTGGATTTTTTTTTTCCTAAGTTGAACAAAACATGTGGCATGAGAGACAGATCAAAGAACAAAGCTGAAGACTGGAGAAAGTTTTGTCTTACCTAGGGTTGGCCACGAATTTTTTCGAAAAAAATTATGTGACTTCAATTCCTAGGTGGTATTTATAGTGCTATGGCCCTTATTGGATCCGGATTGCAGGTTAACGGATTCGGATATTTTAAAGTTATTATTATCTAAATTAATAGAGTTGTAAACTCATTTAAGAGGTCGAAGTGTGCACCACATTTAAAAAAATCATATATAAAGTTTCGTGCAAATTAAATTAACTAAGAAATTTATCTATCAACGGGTTGACTCAAGTAATAGACAATTTCATCCCGTAAATCTCGGATTCTAGTTTCAGTATATATAAAAAAATTTGGATATTAGTAAAATATATAATTCAAGGCGAAAAAAATTAATCAAGATGAAATTAAAAATATTATTACAACTAAAAAAATTGATTGACAATTGTACACTGTCAGCTGTATATAGTTAGAGTGGCACTATTAACTACTCCAAAATCTCTTGTTATCACTCCATTTTTCTAAATACCATTTGCTCTATGCAACGTTTCCTCTCTCCATCTTTCCCATTCGTCCATTACTCTTTCTCCTGTTCGGCTTGTCTGTGCCCAAAAGGTAAATAAGATATATGAAACCGACAATAGAGAAGAATTTTGCAACGTGCAGCATGGAGAGGACAGACAAATGAAATTATGAGAAAACAACACGAATACACGAGATTGCAATAATGGCATTGAAAGCAACATCTTAGGCCCATTTTCAACTTTTTTTACTCCTAGTTGTACTTTGTTATTCTTATTTCCAATTTTATAATTACCATCTTTATTTTGATGTTGTCGTTTGCATATTATTTAAACTTTTTTACTTTGCTCACTTTTTTAAATTTATATGCTTGTAAAAATATTTATAATATCTATTAGTATTTTTTTTCTTAAAAATGCCCAAGTTAAAAAGATAATTTAAAGATTTTAAGTGTACAATTGAGAGGATTACAAATATAATCGCATTTACATATATTATAATATAATTTAATAGAACCAAACAGAATGAGCTAAGATTCTATTCGGTAATATTAAAGTGGATATGGATAACGATTATATTTTAAGCGGATAACATATAGCGAGCGATTGAAGTAATTAATAATTTTTAAATAATAAAAATAAATATGAACACATATACTATTTTATTATATGCATGTGATTTATTTATTATAATATGATATATAATCTGTTTATTATTTTGGGAGTAATTTTTTAAAATATTATTTTGTTAATTAAATAATTACAAGGAATTATCAATTTAAAATAAAAAATAATTTATGCCGATAAGAAAAATAAAAAAGTAAATACTAAAAATAAAATATGAAATATGATATTTATATATTAAATAAAGTATGTTTCATAGAGAAAGGAACATATGTTAGAAATAAATATTCAATATCTAAACTCTAAATCTTGTAGGCTAATAGAAGTAGCGAACGAAATTGCTTTAGTAAACTTGATTGGTTATGCCAAAGCGAATTCCAAACGCAATCATTTATACACAAAAAAACGAGCATATATCATCTCTAGACTTTAATCGTTCCGTACTTTTAAATTATGGTTGATTTAAATTTTTACAAGGTCATTTGTTATCATCATCTCAATTAGTCAATTTCGAGTTGTAAGAGGTCAAAGTCTGCACTACATTTGAAACAAAAATCACATATAAAGTCTAATTAAAATTAAAAAAAGTAAAAAATTTCTCCATCAACGAAGTGATAAATAATTGCTTCGAGTTCAAATTTCTGTACACATAAAGGACTTTTGAAAATTCATCCGTTATAATTAAACATGCAACTCAAGATAATATAAATTAATCAAAATAAATTTTAAAAAAATAATGATGACAATAAAAAAAATAAATCTATTATAGTTACACTCATCAGTTATATATAATTAGGGTGGCACTATTAACTACGCCAAAATCTCTTTTCGGCACTGTCATTTTTCTGAATACCATTTACCTTAACGTTTTCTCTCTCCATCTTTCCGATTCGTCCATTTCTCTTTCTCATGCTCGGCTTGTGTGTCCGCAGGGAGTATATATGATATATGAAGATTTATTTAAAAAAAACCTCTTGAAAATTCGCCAACAGAAAATAGAGAAGAATTTTGTAAAAGAAAGAATCAACCTCTTTTAAAGAATGCACTCGCCAACATGGATAAATCTACTTACAAATAATCGTTAGAATTTAACTTGGCAAGAGAAGAAAATATGCATGAACATTGTCGGTCCAAACAAAATTGTCTCACATAAACATCCTGCAACAGTGGCTAATTAAGAACGGACAAAGTGATCAATGGCTTCTCTGATGACATCTTTGTCCTATCCATGGACTGAGATTCAGTACTGATTTTTGTTATGTGCATCACTAGAGACTCCTTGTTTACTGTCACTAGGATGACGATCCGGTGACAGCTATATGGGTTTGATCACACGACAAGAGGAGTGCAACTTGAGAGAGAGAGAGAGAGAGAGAGAGAGAGAGCGAGCCAACCTAAGAGGGCGACAAACAAAGCACGTTTCCAAACCTTCACCACAACGTCTGTTGCTGGTAGAGCATGAGAAAACGTACAGGTACCAACAACAAACAACAGGAAACATGAAAAGTCAAGAGGGAGGAAACCGACGAGAGTCAAGTTGGTTTAATATTTGAAAAGAAATAATATTAACTTCTATAAAAGTATGAAATATTTATTTAGAAAATAAATTAATTATAGATAAAAAAATTCTAACATTATTTTTTAAAAAATTGATAGATAATATGTGGTTAATCTTATACACAATATAATATACCTTTTTTATTAAGCTTAAAAATAATTTTAGAATTATATTATTAAGTTAGTAAATTAAAATTTAACATTTAAAATTAAGTATTAATTTAAATTAATATGTAAAGCTAAAATATAAACTAAAAGAACAAAAGAAAAGAATTAAATCAGCAAAAGGAAAACAAATTCTAAGAAAATGTAAAGCAGAGTTGTGACGTCAAAAGAATGGAAAAAAAAAAGAAAAGGAAAACTGGCATTAGAAGGAACCGTCATGTGGCAAGAATTCAGGTCACATGACCCGAGTTTTATAGGTGAAATTTTAATCTGCTGAAATCAGATCCAAGCTATCGCCAAATAGAACAGTAGAAGGGAAACTACACTTAAATTTAAATGCAGTACTATAATTTATCGTTTGAGAAAAAAAAAGAATTTTATGTTCGCAAAATATACGAAAAATATACTCAACTCAAATGACTATAGAGTACATAAACACTACAAATTATCCATATATAATTAACTCAAGCTTTGCAAATCTTCATTAAAATAAAACTCATAACATTCCGAAGGTACGCGCCCAAAGGCTTACCAGTTATTATAACATATGATATGACAGATATTAGGGAGATAAAAGCTGACATGAAGAAGTTGGTGCCTGCAGTCTGCAGAAGCTTCATTTTTTATTTTTTAACATATGAAACTTAAGCATATGCAGCTGCGATATCTGTGAGGCATTCGTACAAGTCCTGGGGCGCTGAGAGCATGGCCATGTGGTCTGCACCCTTCAACTCCTTCACCTCCTTCACCGGGTAGTTCTCCATCATCCAGCGCTGTGACTCGACTGAGATGGCCAGATCCTGAGAGCACACCACGAACACCTTATCCACAGATCCATAACCGGACTCGGACAACGGCGGCAAGGTCGACAAATCCTCCAGGTACGTCGAACCAGGCCTCACCAACGTTTTGGCCAGCGTCAGATCCTGAGAATTATTATGCATGTGTCCAGAGACGGACCCAGAAACCCAAAGATAGAAAAGATAAAAAATGTATAAAAATAAAATAATAAAAATTAAAGAGGATTAAAATAATAAAAGATATTAATAAATTTTGAATTTAAGATCTTTAAATTTTAGATATAAAAATTAAATTCACCTATTTATTTAAATTATACAGAATTGTATTACTTTCTTAATATTTTATTTATTTATTTACTTCAACTACTAATATACATATATATATATATATATATATATATTTAATACACTAAAAGGTGACCTGGGTCCGTCATGTTATTATTATCCACTATAAAGATAAACTGATTTGTAGCATTAGTTATTTACTTAATATATTATTCATTTTGAATTCGTAAGCGGGCACAATTTAAAAATATATTTTAGAGAGTAAAGAGATGAATTATTTATGAGTACATGTTAATTTCTATGTTCCATTCATGTGAGTCTAGACATTTGGATTATTACATTGAGAAATATATAATAAAATATTGTTTATAAACAAATAAATTACTAATATAATTTGATTTTTTGTTTATGAGTGGGTGACACACCAACCTTTTATTTTAAGAAATTAAATATATCACATATATACATACATATATAATTGATTTCAAGAATTTGTAGCTATAGTTTGAGTTAAAATTATAAGTAATTTTAGGCTTTCAAGTTTTTTATATTTTTAGATATGGGCACTGAATTAGATGCATTACCAATAATTTTTAACACTATTTTTTATGTGGGACGCTATCAATTTTTATTTAATCCAAAATTCAACACATGGATAACAAAAAAAGAAAATTAATTTTTTATACAAGTGATATCGAGATTTGAATTTAAGACCTCTAATTTTAATATCACGTGAAACTAAATATGTTACGAATCATTCTAAAAAAAATAATTCTATAAAAAAAACAATATTTTATATTTATATTTTTAATATATTTTAGTCAAGTAACTATGCATTTAAATTATTTATTATAATTCTCACGAGAAAATATCGAAGGATGAAATCGTTGGTTGATAACATTGAAAGGCATATAAAACGCTGTCTGGTACGTAGCAAAATTTATGAAATGCCTTATTTTGAGGTGTATATAATAAGATATTAATTAGATGATACTAATTAATTAAGCTCACAGTGGACTATGTACCTCCGGTGGAGAGAGCTGGTAGAAACCATTGGCCATGCACTGAGGACCAAACAATAAAGACGGAGGCTGCGTCACTCGGCCGAACTCCGTGTCTAACCAAATTGACATGGGAATATCTCCTACAACCTTTTTAGAATGAACCAAGCAAATTATTATCTATATATATATATTATATATATATATATAAAGTATGAGTTTCACCTCATTTTTTAAAATATGATATCACATCAATTTAAAAGTAAGAAACCCTCTATTTATAAATGTGGCTGCATGCAGCTAAAACTTTTTGGCTGCATATTATATTTTGGGGGTTACTCAGTTGTTTTCTTTTCCTGGTGTTCCTAATGTTTTAAAAAAATTATTTGTTCATATTTAGTTCGATGTAACTGTACTTTTATTTGTTTTCTTCTAACATTTTAGAATTCAACTAACACACATAGAGGTGTTCTCAAACCCAAATGAACTCTACCTAAGCAGATGATCCAAAATCATTACTTTTTTGTTCATTGAACTGAAGCGATCAATTCAATTGATTTTTTTTGCTGATACCTCAAAGGAATATTATTTATATATTAAATTTCAAGTTCGGAGAAATATAAGGGAGTTAAATAATAAAAAAAACATTTGGCATTAAATATACTCTTTTATAACTTTGTTAACACATTTTCATATTATATTGCAATGAACTAAGATTGATATTTCCATTTCTTTATAGATATGCTTTTTATTCGATGATATTCGATTTTGGGAGAAAAATAAGGGAATATAAGAAGAAAGTATTTGGTAAATAATTAGTTACTAATATTTTCTATTTTAACATTTTAGCACATGTTTTACCTTAATCATACACACAACAAACAAAAAAAAATCATAATACTTACTAATATTGGCATGTCCTGGGACTCAGAAATTGGCTCATGCAGTTGCTGTCGTAAGTGTGCTTGTGTGTGAGAGAGAAAGAGAGAGCGAGCGAGAGAGAGAGAGAGAGAGAGAGAGAGAGAGAGCGCTACATTTACATTATTACATATATACCTTACTAATAACGTAGGAAGGGTCGTTTGAAGAATCCGGCAAGAAAGCTGTGAGGAAGACGGCAACGGCAATCTTCTCCGGGAACTGGTCCATGGCCATGGCGATGTTCATTCCGCCGAGGCTGTGACCCACCAGAAGGACCCTTTCGCCCGGCGGAAGGTCGCGCAGCACGTCCAGCAGCGGCTGCGTGTACTCGGCGAAGGTGGGCACCTCTTCGAGCCGCCTCCCGTCGACGCCCGACGCAGCGAGGTCCGGCGTGGTGACCCGGTGCCCCGCCGACCTCAGCAGCGTCGCCACCTTGTACCAGCACCACGCCCCGTGGCATACGCCATGGACGAGAACGATGTGCTTCTTGCCGCTTTGCTCCTCCATACGGCCGATAGATGGATGTGGTAAGGTAATTGAACCGCTGAGGCAGTTTTGATGAGTTATGCAACTTGGTGCCGTGCCATATAAATGTAAATGGACATTTATTTAGAAAAATAAATTTGTCACGTTCGTATCACAAAAGATTTTATCCATTATTTTCTTCGATTCAAAAAAAATTCAAACAATAGATGATAATAATTATTTATTAGTTTTAAAACTAGTATAACACCCGTGCGAATGCGCGACTATATGAATTCAAAAAAATATCTTATATTATTTCAAAATAAATATTTATTAGTGTTTATATATATATATATAGATCAGAATGTAATATATTTATATAGATAGTTTTTTTTATTATTTCAAACATAAAATAATAATGATATGGTATGAAATTATCTTCTTGATATATATATTATCATATTGTCCACTTGTCATCTTCTACCCCTCATATATTTTAAATGGTATCAAATTATCTCCCTTAAGTTTAGTTTAAAGACTCTGCACTGCATAATAAATATAGAAAAAAATTATATGAAGATAAAAATGATATGTTTTATATGTAAACAAATATTTGCAAATGTAGAAATATATTATAAAGTCTCACTACAGATTTTGAAAAACTTTTTTTGTAAATTACATTTGTAGCCTCATTTGTTATATTTTCATCATCATCATCATCATCATCATCATCATCATCATCATCATCATCATCATCATCATCATCATCATAAACTAAAATCTTAAGTCCATTTCTATTTGTCATCAGTGAAAGAGCTACAAAAAATTGTCCACGTGTAAACATTGATTTTTTTCAAAAATAATCCGACATGAGATAATTATTGATCTTGACTTTTATTAATTGCCATCGCAAATGATACTGTGATTGGAAATTGTCTTCGTTGAAATTTAAAAGGTATACTGCGATCAGATGGAGTCAATGTCATTCTTGGGATTTTTGCTTCAATGATCATATTTCCCGTACTTTGCTGAGAGCACTAGACCTTCTCTCTTTCTGGATTGATTCCCACTCACTGCCCAAGTCTCATAATGATCAATCTTGTACCATTACATAATCCAGAAGATCGATCTATATTTCTAAGCAACATCACTTGTATGCCTACCTTCAAAGTGATAGAGTGATATAGAATTTCGGAACATTTATTACTATTTAAGAATTCAGGTGTATATACATGCTCCAAAGGTCCAAAAGTATTATCAGACATCAAATTGTGTCAGAACTCAAATATGATTTTTTAGTTCCATGATTATATGAAATCATATAGTTATTAATTGATTCCACCATATTAAGAGTATGGGCAAGAATTGCTCTTTGATTGAGGTAATCTATATCATTGGTATGTTGAAAGAAATTAGGATATGTATTTTCAACAATTGCAGATATTTGATCATCACAAAAAATTATGAGAAGATCATCAAGGATTCTAACCTTTTCAATTCCATCAATTGAATTTCCAATTACTCCATCACCAATACTTAAAATTCAATCAGAAAATTTTTCCAATTAATTCAAATTTGTGCTTGCTCGATTATTTTCTAACGGCATATTTTTTGTCAGTTTTAAATTTTCACAATGAGACCGTAAATATAAAGAATTCAAAGTAGCTTGGACAATCTCTTGTCTACTTCCTTTTGCAATAACTGGTAAAATTTATCTGAATTCACCTCCAAGTACAACTATTTTACCTCCAAATGATTGATTTAAATTATGAAAATATCTCTGACAGTTAACTACCAAGAGCTTCAAAGCAATATTATGCATCATTAGTGCTTCATCCCAAATAATCAACTTTGTTTTAACAATTAAATTTTCTAGATGATTACTTTGTTTTATATTGCATGTTGAATCTTCATTGGGATTAAGAGGATTTGCAAATCTAGAATGAGTTGTTCGACCTCCCTATAACAAAAGCGATGCAATGTCACTTGATGTCATAGTTAACACAATGTCTCCTCTTGATCTTATTCCAGATGCCAAAGTCCTCCAGATAAATGTTTTGTCGGTGCCTCCACAGCCATATAAAAGAAATAATCCACTTTTATCTTCATTGTTTTGTCATAAATAGATTTTTGTTCAACTGTCAAATTTATTAATAGTCATTGATGTTCCTGTAATAAAGAAGACCTATTATAGCACAGCTCGTCAAGGATCAATCTATTCCCCAAATCAACTTTTTCAACATTAATAGATGTTGGCATTGATGGAAAGTCTTGAAGGGTTTTTCCACAACCCTTTAAAATTTTTTCCAACAATTGCAAGCAACGATTTTTTAATTCACCATTTATTAGCTCTGCATCTAAAACATTAAAGTTAAGATAAATAATGATATTAACAAATAGAAAAAAAATGAACTATTAAAAATAAATTTAATATAGAACATTATAATATTTCATTAATTAATAATCTAAAACAAAATTATTTTATGATTAATAAATTAAAAATATATTTTACCTTGATTATTTAACAATACTCTTTTTCATGAAGGAGATCATTAGATAACAATTTCTGTGTTGTCTCCCAAACATTGTCTCGTCGTGATATTGAATTTAATAATAATAACATTATAAATAATTGCTTAAGATATGCTGGCATGCCCCATTGACTCTTTAATGGCGTCAACATATTCTTTATCATCATCCAATAAACCAAGTGCATAGCATGTATCTCGAAAAATAATAGATGATAATAATTATTTATTAGTTTTAAAATTAGATTCAATAAGGATGTATGATACACTGTGTCTCCTTTCGAATTCGAAATTTATGATTTAGAAAAATAAAATATATAAAATTTAAATATATTAACTTTTTAAGTCGCACGTATCGACCTCAATTTTTTTATAACACAATATGCGGAAAATGCTTAATGACATCAATTCTTTGTTATTGCAATGCACGGAAATTTCAAAATAAATTATATATTTTTTTAAAAAAATAAAATTAAAAACTTGTATTCCTATAATTTTCAAAAATAAAATAAAAAAAGTTATTCATAAAATATAAAACATATCTTCTATGCGACATATACAACTTAATAAATATGATTTTGTATTGCTAAAAAAACTACAACTTCATAAATATGATTTTGTATGCAACATATGAACATATATATTATTTAGAATAATGAACCTTGTCTCGTTCTCTCCCTTTTTCAAAGAGGGCTTATAGTAAGATGGTGAAAATTGCATATTTCAAAACTCCTGCACTCATCTATTTAAAATATAGTCATAGAATATTATAAATGATAAATAAATTAAACAGTATTCACTAACTAATTTTTGGATATCTTGGATTATGCATTTGTTAACTTCATAGAAATATTATTATACTAAAATGATATAATATTTGTTATTAGATTTTTAATTATATAAGAATACTTTCGAAAAATATAATATTTTGAGTATACCATGTGGAACATACTCTTTTATAGTCATTCCCTGTTCTTTATGCCACAACTTCACATGTGAAGTTATAATATACATGCATAATTATCTTATTATTACATTGCCTATAGAATTTATAAATTTCAATAGTTTATAAAATATATTTAATAGCTATTTTTTAACAGTAGTTTTCAAAGTTCAAATCATTTAGGGATAAAGAGATTTATCTCAAAATATATGGTATTATTTTTTATAGTTATTATTCTCTTTTTTATATCGCAAACTTGAAATAAATAAAAAGAACTAATGAAACATATGTTTACAAATAATAGGTGTGGAAGATAAGCATATGAAAGCCCACTCACCTTTTTATTCTACTAATAACAAGAAACAAGCTAAATAAAAATAAAATATTAATTTACAATTGAACTATAGACATCAAAAGAAACAATTACATAATTTTATAAATAATAGGTGTAGAAGATAAACATGTGAAAGCCCACTCACCTTTTTATTCTACTAATTAACAATAAACAAACTAAATAAAAAAATATTAATTTACAATTGAACTATAGACATCAAAAGAAAAGAGAATCTAGAGGACATGTATTCAAGTTTTCTTTATTTATAAATAGGTAATATTTTTAATTAGACACAATTGCTAAATAATCATATGACATTTAGTTATTAAGTAACCATCCATTAAAAATATTTTGATAGAATAATATTTAAAATTAATTAGTTCTTACTATATTTTTATTTACATATCGTCCACTCAAAATATTATGATAGATTAATCTCTTAATTAATGATAATATTTACATGACATGTGATGATTCATAAATTTGTCAAATGTCATGTTATCATTTTTTATTACTCTCTCTATAGATAGATACATAGATAATTTGATCATATTGTATAAATATATTTTTTTGACGGGAGTATAAATATAAATTCAACAAAAGTAAAGATGATTTTTCATTTAATTTTGAATTTAGAATCTAAAAAATAATATTAGGGAAAATGAATTCCAAAAAAAAAAATAAAGATTTGTTACTTTAATAAAATTTGTTACTATCCAAAATATATTTACAAAATAAATTCTGAAAATAATAAATAATATGTATATATATATATATATAGTTTTAAATATAAATTAATTTTATTTTGAATCAATCTAGAAATTTCAAGCATTTATAATGAAATATAAATAAATATCTATATTATGTTATATTATATTATTTATATTATATTATATTGTATTATATTATATTATATTATATTATATTATATTATATTATATTATATTATATTATATTATATTATATTATATTATTTATAAATTAATGACCATAATAAATAATATTTAAATAATATTATATTATTATGATCATATTATGAATTAAAATATAGCACTAATTTTTATTTATAAGTATTATTAATTAGACTAATATTTTTATAAATTATTATTATTAATTATAAAGATTATTTTATTATTATTTTAATTTGAAGGGTATTAATTACTTAAGTACATTAATTTATGAGTTTATAATTTAAGTTGATAAATTTTAATTCAATAATACAAAATTTTTAACTTAATAATATTTTTAAAGGATATTTTGGTAAAATGATGTATATTATTTAGTAATCATTTATATAAGTAAATATGATAATCTGAATTACCACTTGGATTACTATATTTAGTAAACAATGTAATGCACATTATTGATAATTTAATAAGTGGTAATCTTTCTGTTAGGTAATGTAGATTATCAAGTAATGTTAAGAGGTAATATAGTAAACGTCTCCTAAATACTTTTTTTTGTTAGCTTCTATAAGTTAGTTGTACATCTCTATGATTGACACGTGGCACACGTGACAAATATTTTTTATTTCCCAAAATTTTTTAGTTATTAATTAATAGTAAACTCAGAAAATTAATTTAGATTACCACTTTGACATATTATAATATGTATAGGATATATTGTACTCGCCTTGCTTACCATTCACCTTTTAATATAGTATAGATATATTTCAAGAGTTAGGTCTCTTTAAAAATATATTGCAATTTTATTTTTTAATTTACCTGTGTTAGCACTTTTGAAAAGTAATTGTTAGATAATCTTTTGTTTATTTGCTCTTAGAGTGAAAAAAAAATTATTCCGAAATATATATTTTAAAAATATGTGACATATAATTAAAATATCAATTATTTATAATGGGTTTGATGGAGGTGAAACACCCCTCCAGATGTTTCACCGTGAAACACTCATGTGATCAGTCATCTATCTTTAAATACGTGATTTAGATTAAAAGAGGAGAGAGAAAGTGGTTATATTATTTTAGTTAGGTGGTTTTAAGTTATTTTTAATCTAAACCATATATTCAAAAATAAATGATTGATTAAATGGGTGTTTCACGGTGAAACACCTGGAGGGATGTTTCACCTCCATTAAACCCATTTATAATAGGTTGATGTTAACTATATATGCCAAGTTTTATTAATTACTTGAGTTAAGACTTTTTTTTAAATACTTGTTATATCTACATTTGTTTTTAAATAATTTCACCATTTTGGGAAGGTGATGTGGCATAAGACTATTGCTTGTATGTGTATGTATTATTGTTATTATTAAAATAAAATTTGAAAAGGGACTTGCAACAGATAATTATGAGATTTTCACATGTTTTTTTTTTCAAATAGGAATTGTGTTGTTTTTTTTTCAAATAGAATCTTCTCAAAAATTTATATGTACGCCATATTTTCTTTAAATAAGAATCACGTTTAGTGTGTCTTTGTTGTAGCACTAAATCTCTCAGCAAACGGTTATTTGTATAGAAAAACATGAAACTTAGAGAGAACTATCATTTGTCATCTTAATTGTCTTATTCACTAAAAAGCAAGATCTTGATGGTAAATAATAAGATTATATAGTTATGATATCTTATGCCTATTTCACTACTCAAAAAAATCAAATACTAAATAGTTATTTAATAATTTAATTATAATTAATTAAACAAACCTATTTGTTAAGGACACGTGCCAGATTATCTATTTGTCAAATGTCACAATGCCATATATAAATATTATCATATCTAAAAAAAGTCAATAGAAATCATTAAAATTTTCTTCTAAGAACGTTTGAGATGTCTCTTATAAAATCAATGTAATAGACAAAGCAAATCTTTTCAATATAGTGGATACATAAAAAATATTAAACGAATAAATCTTACAACATACAAATGTTAAGATAATTTAAAAATAAATAAAATAACTGATGAATCGATCACCTATATTTTATTCTATTAATTAACAATAAATGAACTATAGTAAGATAAAAACATTAATTTATAACTAAAAATATATTTAAAAAAGAATCTAAAAAAAAAGAGAAAGAGGAGAAATATATTTTTAAATTTCTCCTATTTATAAATAGATGTGTATGGTTGCTAAATAACTATCTAATGGTCAATTACTAACTAATCACCCACTATTAATTAATTATATATTTAAATTTAATTAGTTATTACTATTAGTTTAGTTATAAACTATAGCACTTAAAATATTATAATAAATTAATATATTAATTATTTATGCTATTAAACACTTGGCAGCATTAGTTTTTATCAAATGTCATCTTCTCCTTCAAACTTCTTTGTTTTTAGTATAGATTTCTTATCGTATTATACAAGCTGATATTTAAAACCTAGGAGAAGGTTAATCTATCGAGTTTTCAGAAGAAATAATAATTTATCCAAGGAAAAAAAGACAAGGGATGCGTTAACTAGAATATTACGCCTGAAGGTATAATCTGTGTTTAATCTAAAGATTGTGGCACCGGGGGATCATGTTTTCGAGTTGTTTGGGTTTCGTAGAGTTGGCGAGTTTGGAACTCAACCTTGTGCTTTTGAGACAAGTTTTCTTTCATGAAATCCATTCAGTGTAGTAACACTCCATTGTCTTCTATCAGTCTTGAGACAATGTAACGCTAAGCTAGAATTGTGAAAACGAACATAATGAACCAATCAATAACACGGAAAGCAAACAGAAGATTATAGCGGCCAGGTTCACTCTTCCAACTTTTTCAGGTGCTTTTCCCGATGTCTATCATCTTGGCTGGGAAGCCAAAAGCAATTCAGTATATAGATGGCGTGGCAAAAATTAATTCTAATTAAATTGATAATTTTAAAGATTAAATTTAAGATTATTAGTTTTAATTTAAGACTATTAATTTTCGTCGTTTACTGAAATATAGATTCGTTAATCATTCGTGTTAATCAACTTAGTCAAAAGTAGATTTTTTTTGTTAAATTAGTGGCATTGGGATAAAGAGGTTAAATCTTTCACGGTAGTCTTTTAAGATCCGATCATTTCAAGTTGGCATATCTTGTCTTATTAAGTTATTTAAGAAGCAAAAAGAAAAAAAAAACACAAAACAAATCAATTGTGTGTAACAACTATTTACCCAAATAGGTACCCGCATTTATCATGAGCATTCTCCTGTTGGGAGACAGTAGCACACATATAATGCATGAAACACCTGATAAGAACGAGAAAAACAAAAGCATTATGTTCATTAAGATTATCTACATGCATATCATGGGTCATTGATGTGAAAAATCACACGCTAAATACTCAGCAAGTATACTGGTCGCACAAGTAATAAAGAGATAAGTAGAGTGTCGAACCCACGATGATTGATGAATTTTAAGATTCTGAAATTTTATCTTGAAATCCGATTTAAAAGATATTCAGTGAATTAAGATAAGATAAAAGATAAGATAAAATTTATAAGAGATAAAATATTAGATTTCAGTTTTAAAAGATAAATAGATAGATGAAGTAGGTTGGATTGGCTAGAGATTAAAGATTTGTTAACCACTGTTATCTTTCAGAATTAATCAATAACCTTATCTAAATATTAGATGGCAGAAGGATTGAT
>LTAE01011576.1:0-15038 GCA_001647135.1 Pontederia paniculata | reverse complement strand
GCCCTTTGAAGAAGGACATAGTGAACTCCGAAGATCTCGTGGAGAAGATCGGAGCGGGGACGTAGGCCAGGAGTTCGGCCGAACCTCGATAACAAACTTTGTGTTTGTTCTGTGTTTGTTTCCTTTACTCTCTTCTCTGCTCATTCATATTCGTATACGTTTGCTTCCGCTAACATAAAACTAAGAGATTAGAGCAAAGACCGTAAAAGTTTTAATATACCAATTCACCCCCCCTCTTGGTGCCATTCTAGATCCGACAACTTTCGCTCCTTTGGAATTTTAGGAACTTAATCCAAGGAAGTGTCCATTCATATCGACAGGGGGAAAGTGTTTAATCCCTCCTTCTTCTTAAATGTGCGCTATACTTGTCCCAATCCATCTTTTAATTCCAATAGATCATTCAACAATACAATATCACATTGTTCATCTTTTACCCTAATTACGACTGAGCATATATATTGTTTTTAAGCTATCATCATACATCACATCAATAACTAAGATTCTAAGTAGATAATAGGGAAACTGATAAATAATCTAGCACACTTCAAGAAATCGTAGTCATTGAAATAATCCGGGCTTAGATAGATTAACATACTATGTTCTATGCGTCAAAATGGACTGCCTATATTGGGCACTACATCCTGACTGAATTATTCAATATTATCATACTGATCAATATGACTAGAGGTATTGCTTCGACCGAGTAGATTTCTGGGGGCTCGTACAAGCTGGTACGACCATATCGGGTCCTTCGTCCCTTTTCTCTGTTTTACATCTAAACAACTTAGTTTTGTTCCTAGTTTGAATGTTTGTCATTCTAATTCATTTGGATTCAAACATGAGAATTTAACATAAAACATATCATAGCATGACATACAAACAATCATACATCATTGCAACTAAAAATGGACTACCAAACCCTAGTATAAGAGCTATGTTTTAATTCTAAACGTGCATTTCGTAGTTCTTATGCTTCAATCCTAAATCTTTCTTCTCCAAAGCTTAACTGAACCTATATGGGTCCAATACTATCATGAAATTAGATTAAGGAGAAGAGGATAATCTTTACATACCTTAGGTCATAGCTAGTTTTCTTCTTCCTCTTATGTTTCTCCCTTTCCTCTGCTCCTCCTCCTCTTCTTCTTCTACAGTAGCAACAATGGAGCTTTGGCTTTAACTCTTGAGTACTCCTTGGGGTCTTTTGTGGATGTGAAGAACAAAGAGAGGGGAAGGGAGGGCTGATGCTTTGTTTATATAGAGTGTAAGTGAAGGGGGTGGTCTAATTGGGAGGTAATAAAGTGGTGGGAATAGGTCCAACCATTCATTCTTTCAGCAAGTTATTACATTACAACCCCTTTAGAAATAAATTCATCATCAAATTTGCTTGTCTTATAACTTGCCAGATAAATACGACAAATTCTATTCATCTCTTCTTCAAGTTTCTATGTTTCTTCTTATCCTTCATGGTGTGTCCATGCTACTTTCACCATGTGTATGCTTTGTTGCATAAGCTACACTCACGATACTCCAATACCTCTGTTGGGTACTCTTCATTTTTTAAATTACCTTTAAGATTTGGCTCTTCTATTCCCAATATGTTTGGCTCATCATAGATATACTTACTGAGCATTGAGCATTGAACATGGATTATATTAAGCATCCTTGCATGGCGACAACATAGATTTATATGCCACTTCCCCAATTTTTTTCAAGATCTCGAAACTTCCTATGTACCTTGAATTTAACTTTCCTTTTCTATTTAGGTGTGCAATCACCCTTTGTGGGTGAAGCCTTTATTAGAATATAATCATCAACTTTAAAAAATTGTTCTCTTCCTCCTTGGTCGGCATAACTCTTTTGTCATTTTTTTTCGCCTACTTCATTCCAACATGTAAGTGACTTAGAAACCTTCCATATAATGCTTCTTAAGACACTTTCCAAGTTCATCCGTTGAATTTAGATCCTTACATGACATAATTAAGTCTTTGTAGTTCGATGCTTTCTATATGATTCCTCTAAGTTTTTGGAGGTTTACTTCTCATTTATTTTCAAGAAGTATTTGACACCTTTGATCTATCTTTGATTACTCATGTCATAGTGTGTCTATCTTTATTCCTTGAAAAACCTATGACAAAATTCATGGTTTCATGCTTTCTTTTTTTTTTCAAATGAACAACAAATTGTGACTTATGGCACTCTCCTTGGAGTTCCTTCTTAGTTTGTCATTCCTAAATAAAATTCCCCCGTCAACGTCATCTTCAAATCAGAGTGTTCTTTTTTTGTAAAACTAAGACCATATCCTACTCAACATCTTCTTCTCTATGCCAAAATGATCATTTCAGATAAATCTAATTGCATCCTGAATTTAGACATTGTTATCATCCTTTGGCCAATAAGTTATGATCTCGATCAAGTAATATTTTCTAATAGGTTCCACCCATATACCGTTAGATAAGCCATGGAATAATGTTGTTTTTGACTTAATATGTCAGTGATTGAATTTGTCTTACATGTTAGCATCCATAAGATTTCTCGACCTTCTTGTCAGCTTCATCAATTTTGCAACAATCTTTGAAATATGTTGTATAATTCTTCGATGGTAGCATGCTAATCCCAAGAGACATCTTATTTCTTTGACACTCCTTCCAATTCACAACTTCAACTTTTTTGGGCTCTATAGAGTTCTCTTCCTTGGATACCGCAGGTCCTAGGATCTACCCTTATTAAGATGGAACTTGAACTTTTAGAATTGGCCATATGACTTGTGTTTTATAGGTTAATTTTGGATCCTTAAGTAAATTATTACATCATCTTGATTGAAATGTCAAATTTTATTATAATTTTTTTTCTTTTACGAACAATATTGGTGCACCTATATGAGTTTTTCACACCTTTTGTTTCAACTTCATCATTGAAGCTAAAATTCTCGAAAGGTCTTGTACAAATCTTCATATGTCATCCTTAACTATCCTCAACTAATGGTAGAGTAAGTCTACCTTGCAGAAGATTAATGGAAAATTGGTTAGATGATCCGTCAGCGCACAACCACGAGTGCTTGTTCTTGATGATCGCTTCATTGGGCATCCTACCGTTGTTGCATAATCTTAGTGATCCATTTTTCTTCTTCACAACCAGTAATGGTGGACTATGTGGTGACACACTTGGTTAGATAAATATTTTATCTATCAACTCTTGCCCCTGAGTCACCAATTTAGTCATCCATGCCAATGCCCTTCCATATCAAGACATTGTGATTAGGGGCATTCTTGGAGTCAAAATAACATGCATTTGCATTCATCCTTTGATGGTAGCAAAAAATGTCATTGTAAAATACATTAGGGAAATCTTGAACTACCTCAATCCGTTCCAACTTCTAAAGTTGTGGTTCGATATTGCACTCACCAAACATCATCCTCACTTCATCGTCTTTGTAGTTTTAGTTGCTAAAAAGATGAGCTTGTTCTTGCTAGACAAAATTCTTCAAATTGTTCAGTGGAGTTCTTCGCTTGTATGGACTATAACTTTTCTTTCCTCTGCATCACTTGATGACCTTAGGGTATGATGTTGGATCTATACTAAAGATTAAAATCTACTCTACTATATAGAGAATTACTAAGTTTGTTTCAAGGTCAACACCTTCAAGCAACATAGTTCATTAGGAATATATCTTCTCGTTGATGCATCTCCCATGAGTATAAGAATAACAAATTGACACTCAACCCTTTTCATCTTTATATTTGACATCTTTACAATATCACAACTAATAAAAGAGTACCTAGCATTCGAATAAACTAATACTTATGCATGTGGCCAACATTTAAAAGTACTTTATACTATATCACTTGACTGATATGCTTTCTCGACCCTCACACTGTAGACCCTCTATGCTACTACTTGAGAAGTGTTCTCTATTATGCCCTTGGTTTTGTTCTGTGCATCATGCCTCTCTGGACAGTCTCATATGAAATATCCTTTGCTCCCATATTGAAGGCATGCTCTGGTTTTCATTCGGCATTCTCCTGAATGATACCTCCTACAATGTGAACATCTATTAGTACCACTTCCACCCTTTTTATTTTTCTTGTTAAGGAACTTGGAGAACTTCTTCCACCTTTTTCTTTGGCTTACATCTTGAGATTCTCGAGCCTCCTTCTCTTTTGAAATCCCCTTCTGAACATAAAGCTCTCTTTCTAATGTGGATAATTGCTCTATGGCTTTAGCCATTGTTTCAAGATCTCCGTACATGACCCTCATCCTCAATCTTGAATTTAGTCCTTTGATAAACTTTTTTGTTCTTGCTTTCTTAGTCTTCTCCACTAGATTATATTTCTCAAGATCCAAAAATTTATTAAGATACTCTTCCACCAATAAATTCGCTCGTTGAAGTTTCATAAATTCTTCTTTCTTCAGTTCTTGGACATTTGGCGATAAGAAATGATCCTCGAAGGCATCCACAAACTCCTTCCAAGATATTGAATCCTTGTTTGTGTACTTTATCCCCATAACTGACTTCCTCCAAATCCTAGCATAGTCCACCAATTGGGGTGTTGCAAACTATACTTGTACTTGTTTAAGCAATGCATCACTTGTAGTTTGTTTGTAATAGCGTCCAGCCATGCCTCCATCTTATCCTAATTCTCATTTTCATCAAATGTTGGATGATTGGTCTTTAGGAATAATTCAAATGATGATTGGCCAAAACATCTCGACCACATTTTTATAGCTTCGGAGACCCTAATCATACTTTCTATGAACACACATTTATGCTCATCATGACGTGTGATGTCACCTCTTTCCATCTTCTTGCATTACATCATTAGCCATATATCAAAATGTTTAGCCTTTACATAAACATAGGATCCTGATTAGATGCATTCTTAACTTGATGGTTGCTCATGACACCTTGAACATGAACTTTAGACCTCTTAGAGACTTAGAACTTTGACCTTTGGATGACTTTGACATAAACACATGTCTTAATTATATAAAACATATATACCTAATTGTAACGCCTTGAAAATGTGTCTCGCAATGTACAAATCAATATTCTCCATGTGCTCAGGATGATCCCTAAGACACTACAAGACAATGGACATTGACCTGACCATTGACTAGTATGGTAATACATGGAAGAATAAGAATAAGACAAAATGCATAGATCAATAAGTGACAAAAATCAGTGGAAGACATATAAGGTCTTAGACACGAATAATAAGTTAGTGTAAGACTTTAACCATAATTAATAAGAGACATAATTCAAGGACTTTGCTTTAACATAGATAAATTTTGTCCACAAAGGTGTATTAAAATCAAATAAACATAAATGATAAATAGTCTTTCAATCAACATAATAAAAAGACTACATGTCATAACATAAACAACCCTAAGATAAGACGAACTTTCCATGTGCATCGTCGATCCTTAGCAACAACATCATTCTTTTCACCTGTAGGATCTAGAAGCAAGGGACATCCATCCCTTTACAATATGTAAAGGTAGAAAAAATGATGAATCATCTCATCCCCATGTAATGGTCTACATGTCATGCATTACATTATAAAACTTGAAGCATATCATAGGCTCTTAACTCAAGCTTATGATCAACATATGATCTTTTATCTTTTCTTCATGTTAGCCATTTATCACATTATGCTTAATGATTGATGCGCGTCGTGTGACAGGTCAGGTTGTAACAGAAAAGATCCGGTTATGACACATGTTGTGACAGCTATAATGACACCCGATAGTACACTACAAATGCAAGTGTTAAAATTTTTAAATCACCAAATTACACACCTACTACTTCCGCAAGCGCACGAGTAGTTGTAGTACTTTGGGGTCGATTCACAGACATGTCAACTAGGTTTCCAAGAAGATTGTTAACTCAACTACACTAGCCAAAGGAGAAAATATTGTTGATGGGGTTTGTTTTTGGGTTTATGAATACGATAAAGTAAACAGAGGAAATATAAATGATAAAAATATTTCCAAGGCAAAGTTTCACCCCAAGCTCGTCTGCAGCTGTCAAACATTAAAAACGTATGAATCGATTCTATAAGGAGTTCAAAGAACAAACCATATAGCATTCCACTGCTCATTGATCCAATGCAAGAACTCACTGTTCAAAGTCTTAGATTGATTGAGGAAGTTATCTAGGGGAAAGATCCACTGTTGTCACAGGAACATCCCCTGAAATCCTTTAAAAATAATACGCTCGAATCAATCTGTTAAGTCGTCACAACCCATCATCATAAGCTAGCATATTTCCCCTGTTTGCTAGATTCCTTTGCACCCAATCCTAGACGATCCCGCCAAGGCTTGGTGCAGGTGAGGATGTACAAACAAGGATTTAGGTTGCTGTCGAAATCAACATACGGATCGTTATAATCAATCATCACTAACAAACAGTCCTCGTTGCGATTGGTTCCTCAGTTACACGATCATGGGTGATCCTGGTCAAAGGTAACCCCAATTAAAGAGTTTCTATCGATACTATTGATTGTGATTAATCCTTCCCGAAAATGCACACCAATTGGCCATCTTGGTGTGAGACATATAAAATAGGGATTAGTCACACCCATCTGCCACAAGCTATCTGTTCTTCAACAATCGTAATAGATTCCTCCGTCACACGACCCTGGAGAATCCGGTCAGGGATTGGTCTAGTTGAAGAAGAACGACTGTATACTTAGGGATATGACTATCTCAGGGATTTCCCGATTCTCATGACAGATTCCTTGGTTACATAACCTAGAGTTTGACCCGAATGAAGAGAATCAATAAATCAATGAAAATTCAAGAAAGTGTCATTTCTCAACAGTTGTGGCATATTCCTCGGTTATACAATCTCGGGTGATCCTGGTCAAGGCTTGACCCTAATAAAGAGAAACAACCTAAATATAAACACATAATATCAAAGATATTCAAGTCTTTCAAAATCGAGAAAGGATAAAGTCAGTCAACTCCCATTGAACTAACTTGAGAAAGAGCAAGCATTTCCCAAGTAACTCTTTCTCGATTAAATTAGAACGCTAAATTAATTTCTAGGTTCATCACAACCTCATCACAAGTGTCTTCACAAGTGTCGTCACAAGTGGGGTTGTGACGTGCGTCAGTTTTCTGGTTATGATAGATGCAAAACTACGAGCGATCCTTTCCAAGCTTGGCTCGTATGGGAAACCTACACTTGAGAGGATGATCATGCGAATAAAACTGTCATCTTAAATTATTCACAAGCACATGGCAGTAAAGAAACAAACTTGCAATATAATTAAAAGACTAGACACGATTCATTGATGAGAAAATATGACAACTACAAAGTTTGCCTGGGGCTTCACAGAGCCCTGGAAATAAACTAAACTAGCCCCCAAGTTCCATGAGGGATAGTAGGAACATTAATTCAAAAACTAGAAGTAAAACTAAAGCCTTCGAAGGCAGCTTCTTCCATGCGGTCACTCAAGAAATTTCCTGGCCGAACTCCCCTTTGAATGATGTTGGTCTTCTCTTTAAATAGACTTGCTCAAGTTGCCTCTCCATCATGTCTTGATCAAAGGGAAATTCATGACCGTGCGATCGAGATCTTCAATAATAGCTAGTGGTTTGCTGTTATAATCTTCAATTAACTACTGGTAGTTTGTTGTTATGATCTTCTAATAACCGCCAGTAGTTTGCCTCAAAAGAATAATCTTGCGGACCAAGGCATCCTAGTGATTCATTTCCTTACTTGTCCGAATTTGATTTTTGCATTGTGATCCCTTCAATTATGGTTGCATTCCTTCAAGCCATCATTCGTTCCTTAATTGATTTGTAATATGTTTCCATAGTTGAAGCTGGCTTGAATAGAAAACCCTCTTTGCCTCTTGATTATGGGGATTCCCTTCATCAAGGGAGGCAACTTAAATTTGGAAATATACGGTTGGATTCTTGCTTGCCTATTTCTACATTATTATCTCCAAAATTTCTCAATAAACACAATTTTATAATGATATGCAATATTTCCTAAAAATAGATTAGTCAAATATAGAAATATTGAAATTTGGTAAAAGGGTGGCAAGAGAGCCTCAAGTGGCATGCAAAATACGATAAAAAAGTTGACATATATAAGGGGTGAAAATGGTGTTTTTATCCACTCATCAACTACCGCAAGCTTGAATCTTTGCTTGTCCTCAAGCAAAATTTGGGAAGTTAAGAAAGCAATCACACTAGAAAGAATACGAGTCCAATTGCACATCACATTCCAACAACATTTAAGGTATGTTCTTAATGGATTATCCTTTATTTTTGAGATTACTGAAGATCGGGCCTATGCATGACTATACTCATGAGACCCTTGACAACTTACCATAGTCACCTTTTAGAGCTAAGAATTCATCACTCAGACTAACAAGCTCAAACTCCTATTTCCTTATAGCAAAACAAGCCTTAAGTGTTCAAATTTTTTCTTTCCTCATCTTGAATAGGATGTATGAAAATCCTCGGAAAAGAAACATCAAAATAACACAACTAGATTGTATAAGACCTTCAGAGGGTGTGATAAAAGGTATAGGCATTGGGTGGTCACGCTAATGAAATCTAAAGCTGATCTTGCCTTGGGCGCTCAATGGGGTTCAACTGACCCTCTTTTCTCTTTGTGGGGTTAGATTAACCCTCTTGATAAGCTCATCCTCACAGTGGGGTTCAACTAACTTTCTTGATCACTCAGGCTCAAATATTCTACAGTGGTCACAAGTGGTATTATAAGCTAGTTGGTGACGGTGGCTGTGACGGTGATTGTGATGCAAAAATTGACTTCAGTTTTCACACATGGAGGGGTTTTTCTCACTCATATTTTTACTCTTGCTCTACTTTGGCAAAAATAGGAGGTCTTGATTGTTACCTGGATAGTCAAATTCAAAGATCTAAGGGTTGTTGTGGTGAGTGTCAAGTTTCTGCCTGAACTTTGATCCCAAAAAAGAAGGTGTTAGAAGTGTTTGAGTTTCATAATGGGATGTTGGATGATTCTACAAAGGATAGGAATGCGGGTAGGTTACATATCTCTAATGCGTCCTAAACAGTGCTAGAAGAAACTAAGCAAGGAACAAACAAGGGGAATTTCGAAGTGGTTCGAGAAGAAAAAGGTTAAGAGTTATGGGGTAGTGATATTAACAATCAGCAGAAGTCAAGAAAACATTTTATATCATTCATCTCTTGGGGTTGTATGTGTTGGCTTTCACGGTCTTACCTTTGTGCTTCCAAAATTTTCCGAACCTAGAAAGTGTCGGATACCTCAAGAAAAAAAAAGATATTCCAAGAAAACAAAAAAAATACAAGAAAATTGAAAAACACAGTAAAATACACCAAGGTAGTGCAAAAAGTGGAAAGCAAATATACCATGGTGCCCTACTGCAAGCTTATCCAAGACACTATCTCCAGTTTTTGAACAAGTAGTAGGGCCAATTTCCTTCAGTTGGAGTCGTCGTCGTCTTCCTTCGCCACAGGTGGTGCTTCAAGCAGCTTCATCAGTGTGGCTCTTGCTTGGTCTTGGCTTATGACGCTTGGATTTAGCATTCTGCATGATGAGCATCTATACAAGGCCAAGGAGCTCTAGAAGTTCTTCAATGGAATTTGTCGGGGCCGATGCCTAGGAATCTGTGCTGTTGGCGAACTTTTTCTTGCATGGGGTCTCGGTTGTGATGCCGCCGGTGACGCCGGTGGTAACAGGGTCGGCAGTAGTAGATGCCTTACGCTTCTTTTTCTTCGGTACAGGCGTGGGAATCAAAGTGGCATTGTCGTTCTCCTTGTCCAGTTGGATCAACCAGTTGTGTCCCTTCATGATGCTTGTCTTTGCAGGGCAGGGGAGGAGGAGCATGTGTCGATGTGATCGAAGTGGAAGTAGAGACCATCATCCTTCTGGTAGAGGAACTTCATATACGTCTATATAGCCGCTACCTTTTGCTTGGCGGAGTCTGTCAAGGCTAAGTCCGAGGCTTGTGGCGATGGGGGTGATGAGGCAAGTGATACAAATGGTGCCAGTGGTACTTGAAGAAAGCTTGACCAGGTGGTCCAGGAGAAGGGCGCCGAGGTTGATCTGCACTCCCTTGATCATCCCCCACAAGATAAACAACTCGGACTCGCATAACTTGGATTCAGAATTGGTCCTGCCAAAAATCATATTATAGAGAACATGTTGTATATAACTGAAAGTTGAGTTATGGATGGATATCAACTTTGTCTTCTTGAATTTGACTACCTTCTTGCCAATGAGCCACTCCCAGACTTCTCGGCGCTTGAAATATTTTGGTGGTGATCGAAGGTCGACGGATGGGAGGTTCAACACTCTATTGAATTCTTGAAGGGTCAATAGAAAGTCGCGGTTGTACAGTCGAAAGTTGATGAAGTCATCACCATCGGGCTACTTCTCAACCTGCAACACGCTTAGGAACTTGATGGCGAGGCACAAATAATTTGGCCAATTGCTGAAGGAAAACTTGGTGGTGCCGATGCGGCTGGTACAATCCTCCACAGCTTCCAGAATACCTAGCTCGAGTAGTGTCATGTCATGGAGATAGTGGGTAGCCTGGAAGTCCAAGTCTTTAATTTTTCGAAAGTGTTGCTCGTGCTTGGCATTGAGGAGCACGACTTGGTTCGATGGAGCACAATTGTAAAATGAGGAGCTTTCCTTTCGTCCTCTAGAGTATGCATTGATGGAAGAGTAGAATAGGAGGAGGTGGATATCGGGGTATAGATCAATGAAGGTGGAGATGATGGCGGGTTTCGCTCTATGATAGGTGAAGGTTGTGATGGTTGTCGGGGTGGAGATGGTACTAGTGAAACATGGATACGTGATAGTCTAGTTGAAGGGTTTGGTGGAGAGAGAAAAAGGGCTAATAGTGATGGTGGTGGTCTTGGTGATGAGGGTACAGGTGAAAAGGAGTGAATGGAGGTGGAGGTGTCGGAGAGAATAGACGAGATGGTGGTTATGGCGAACCTCTGGGAGGCTTCCTTCATCTCCTCCTCTAGTGATGACGCGTTGAGATCATATGAGGTGACAGTAAATCAAGGTGATGGAACCTCCTTTTTCTTCCCGGCCACTGGTGTAGTTGTCATTGGCGGAACTTTAGTGGGTGTGGTTGTCACCTGCGGCGGCACTATCGGTGGCTCAATGTTGGGCAGTATATGTTGTGACGATTCACCCTTCTCTTTAGGCTTCAGGATCTTTGCCTCGCGCAAGATGAGGGAGATATGGTCTTCCTCAATCTCTTCCTCCGTCCAATCGATACGGGGTCTATCGGTGTTGGGTCGAGAGACAATCTTCTTCGTGACCTTCTTTTGCGTAGTTTCCATCCGTTGCTTCTTCTTTTGGCTGTGAGTGGACACCATCTTAACAGGAAAGAACAAGTCATGAGCACTTAGAGAAAACAAATCTATGGTCTCTTTTCATGGTGGAACAGGGAGCAAGTGCTCAGGGAGGTGAAAGTTTAGGTATTAGGCGGCAAGGTAAGGTGGGTTTAGGGTTTCACCTAGGGGTGTTTATATAGGCTAGGAAGGGTGAAAAGGCAGTTATGCTGGTGGTTGTAATAAAAGGTGGTGATGAGGGCGAGAAAAGATTTGTTGATTACATTGATCTCTGTGCGGACGCGACGACTGTCATGATGGCGTGTGCAAGCGGATGTTAAATCAGTTTAAATTTGAACACTGTTGAGTCCCAAGAAGATTGCAAATCCAAGTTTCAGTTGGGTTTTAATGGCTGGATGAATTGACTCCAAGAGCACACCACCACAAGCTTGCTTTTTGGTGCAAGTGTTTGAACATCGGGTTCTGACCTGACATAATTCACGATTGGACTCATCACAATTGGTGCATTACTACTGAACCCCTGCTGACTTGTGCCCTGTATAAAACATAGACTTGAAATTTTTTATCACTACAAAAATGATTTACCACCACAAGCTTATGGGTTGCTGTGCATCACAAACTTGTCGACTTTCGTGGGTGACACATCAGATTTATTCCGCCAATCCTAAGACTTGAAATAGAAAAAAAAAGTAAAACGAAAGCTTGGGTTGCCTCCCAGTTAGGCCCCTAGTTATAATCCTTAGCTGGACTTTGTTGAAATCGTGATCTTAGTCAAGTTGTATCACAAGCGGATCCGCTAGGTTGTGATGTTCCACGTGATGTGCTTTCTCATTCGTGGTATAGTTTGACCCTATGCCCGTCAACTATCCTACGGGGAGTGGCAACCTCTAGAACTCCATAGCTGAATACCTTGGTAACCATGAATTGATCCGACCATCGGGTCTTTAGCTTTTCCGAGAATAACTTGAATCGGGAATTGAATAGCAGGAAAAAATGCTTCTTAAGAATCCTCTTATCATGCCAGGCCTTGGTGCGTTCTTTGTAAATTTGAGAATTCTCATATGCATCAAGGCACAATTCTTCTAGCTCGGTGAGTTGTAACATCCTTTCTTCTCCCACAGTCTTCATGTCTAAGTTAATCCCCTTGATGGCCCAATATGTCTTATGCTTTGGCGATCTTCTATCATCATGAGCATATTGTGATGCAGGTGGTAATGCTGCTGGTAGTGGTGGTTGTGAAGCCACTGGTAATAGCTTTTGAACTTTAAATTCTTCAGATTCCTCCTTGTCATCCAAAATCTTCTTGTAGGCCTTAGCGTTCAGATCTTGGGATTCATCTTCTTCATAGTTGAGTAAGCAATTCAGCAGAGGGTCAGTATGATGTAATACGACTGAAACTTCTTCAATAACCTCTTATACAACTTCAACAGAAAAGTCAGTGTCTGTTTAAATTGAACTCGATTTTGTCATTGCCGATTTAGAAAGATAGCTTTCCATTCTTCACGTCGATCATTGCTCCGACCGTAGCAAGGAATGGACGATCTAGGCTTAGTGACGTGATGTAGTCTTCGTCCATGTCCAGGACAACAAAATCGCGATAATATATAATTTTTCCTACGCGGATTGGCACGTCTTCAAGGATACCCTCGAGACATTTGATTGAACGATCAACCAACTGTAGAATCAAGCTTTTAGGCTTCATCTCGCAGGAGCTCAGCTTCTTAGATAAAGAAAGTGGAATAACGTTGATGTTGGCTCCAAAATCACATAGTGCTCGACTGACCTTGAGACATCCGATCTCATAGAGAAGGGAGAAACTCTCGGGGTCCTTCAACTTTGGTGGAAGTTGATTTAGAACGGCAGTGCTTGCTCCTTCAACTAGGTTCACCGTCTCTTGAACATTAATCCTTCTCTTCTTTGAAATGATATCTTTTAGGAACTTTGCATATGTCGACATCTACTAGATCACCTTTACAAAAGAAATGTTCACATGAAGTTTTTGAGAACTTCAAGGAACTTGATGAATTGTTGATCCTTTTGAACCTTCATTAAGCATTGAGCGAATGGTACTACTGGCTGGTAATAAGTTGTGATGGTCACCTTGTGTTGATCTTTTGGTGTAGCATCGTCACAAGCGACATCACCAGCGGGTGGAGATGGTGATTGTGATGTCAAGTGGTGACGATCATCTGGACTTGGTGAAAATTCGTCGGTGAGGATTTCTTTGATATCTTCCTCTTCTTCATTAGGTTGACTTCAAGTGCTAAAGAGGATGTAATATGGCTCGATTGAATCAATCTTCTTGACTCAAACTCTTTGCTGCCTGGAAGAAAACAACCTGCACTGCTCTTTAGGGTTTGCTTCAGGTTGACTTGGCAAGACACTAGGTCTTCTTGCTGAGGACTCAACTTCCTGGGCAATCTGAGTCTCCAACATCTTCTTGTGCGTGGACAAGCCTTCGATCTTGGATAATAGTTTTTGCATGGTCTCGCTATGTTGTTGAAGTGTTTGACTTTGTTGTTGCTGAAAGCTCATTAGGGAGGCTTGCTGTTGCATCAAATTCTTTCATCACCAATTCGAGGTTAAACTTAGGAGAGGGTAGTGCAAGTTGGTTGTTGGCATTTGGATTTTGCAAAAAAAGTGAGTTTGGAGCAGGCAATAATTTGAATTGGGTGTCCTGGAAATGGTTGTTCGGTTTGAAATTGGACTATTGAGCTAAGGGTTGCTGGTAATGGTTGTTTAGGTAGGAGAAATTTGGATGATTTTGTCAACCAAGGTTATAGGCTTGGAAAAAAGGGTTGTTCTATGGTCTCTGTTGGTTTCGCTGACCAAAAGGTATAACAACATTCAATTGTTGTTCTTTAGGGTCTTGGACATAGTAAGGTGGTGATGGTTGAAAGGGAGAGACTTGAGAGGCAGTAGCAAGATGGTCGGCTCCGCCGTAATGGTCACACCTCATGTCACCAATGCCGACACAAGCAACTTGTGATGCTTGGTGGTGACCAGCGTTGAAGGTGATTTTGTCAAATGCTTTTCGTATGGCATCCTCCATCTTGCGTGTGATCTGGTCCCAGCCTCCAGTGCTGGAACACGCTTGAACTTCTTTGCCATTGTTTCAGTCTTGAGTATCGCCAAGGTTGTTCCAGGCCATATCATTAATGATCTTGTAGGCGTCATTGACACTTTGTTTCCAAAAGAACCTCCGGCGGATGCATCAACAGACAATCTATTTTGGTATAGGAGTCCATTATAGAATGTCTATGCTAGCATCCACTTCACGAAGCCATGATAAGGACAACTCCTCAATAGAGCTTTGAAGTGCTCCTATGCCTCATAGAATGATTCGTTGTTTGTCTGGTAGAAGCTTGTGATATGGTTCCTCAGGTGAATAGTTTTGCTCGGTGGAAAAAATTCGTCCATGAATTGTATCACCAATTGGTCCCAAGTAGCAATAGAATTGGCTTCTTTTGATCTCAACCAAGCTTTAGCCTTGTCTACCAAACAAAATGGAAACAAATTTAGCCTTGCAGCATCATTAGTAACACCATTAATGTTAAAAGTATTCATAATTTTAAAACAAGTTTGAATATGAGTAATAGGATCTTCATTAGTTAAGCCAACAAATTGATTTCTTTGGACAACCGTGAAAAGGGCAGGATTCAGTGCAAATTCATGTAGGATCTAGAATGACACCAAGAGGGGGG
>LTAE01011575.1:1738-14897 GCA_001647135.1 Pontederia paniculata | reverse complement strand
GGATGAGGAGGTGGTTGCGGGGTGGTGGGGCGGGGGAGGAGGGGGGAGAGAGAAATCGTCAAAAAATTCAAAATTATAAAACTAAAAAAAATATCATTCATCATCTTATTGTCTCATAGCTTAGTGCTTCTAATTTTTCTTGGGTTAAATTCAAGGACATCTTTGTTAGTAGCGAAATTTGAATGTCATAATTTTTATCTTCTTATCGCCTTAGTATTGACAAATATGGAATGATGATTGTTTCTAAGAAGAACCATGGATATAGGGACTACAAATTCTTGTTCATGCTCTCTTTTCATTTTACGTTCAGCCTTGTTAATAGTTGCCTTTTTATTCAATGCATGTGTCTATTAAGCTTAAATTAGAAAAAAAAACATTCTGACATAGGAAAAAAACCAAGAGAAAAAAAGAATTGAAAATCAATAAAGTAGTTGAAGAGGTCGTGAACTGTGTTATGCAAAACCTCGGTGAGTTCAGGTCATTAGATCCATACATGTTCATATCTGGTGACCTAACACCAACTGGATCAACCAATAGAAGGCTGTTACATGGACCACCTTGTGCAATATGGAGAAGAGCATTAATGTCCAAATCATTGTTGAGTTCTGAAACCTTCATTCATAATCTAGGAATATTTGGGTAAGTAGACTCAAGAGATGCCTCATCATCTGTTGCCCTAAGACCATATGGTTTGGGAGTCATCAGTCGAAAGCTCGCTGCATGAACTTCCTTGTGCAACCTTGCTTGAAGACTTGAACTCAGAAAGAAAAACAATGACTTAATCTTCTGTTACAAAATCAATAAGTTTAATGTACACTTGTGTTTTCCGCATTGATGTTTTTATTTGATAGACCATATATTTTCCTTGCATGGGGCTGAACTTGAACGTGTTTAATATGTCTAAGTACCATAAGTTTTATGAGGCTAGGTTACTGGAAAGTTGGAAGGTGCTATTGCGATAAGGGTATTAAATAATGATACTAAAAAGTAGTTATCCTATAGGATGTAAATTGTGATTGAATTTTTTGTATTATGAGTTTTGCATTGAACTTTACTTAAGGACAAGAAGAATCTAAGCTTGGGGGACTTTGATGCATGCATAATCCAACATGTTTTTAGGCTGGCATTTAATATGATTTTGATTAATTTTAACATAGCATGCATCCATTTTAGTGTTTATTTGCTTTTATTTCATTGAGTAAGGAATCTACACATGTTTCAGTGTTTATTTGCAGAAAACCATATGGAGAGCTTAGGAAAAGGTTAGAACAAACCAAATAACAAAAAAGAGTCCATTCACATACCAAAGGACTGTAGTTTTGAATATAAAGGGCTGTTACAAGCGATCATGCCCGTGATACAGAGCTTGTAGACTAATAACAATGTATAATGAGCTATGATGGAAGATCACGACTCCGACAGCAAACTCAATTTTGCAAATCAGAATCTAACAGGTCGTGAGGGCATGTAACAGGTCATAGCACCAGGAGTGTGACTGCGACTTTGAAGTTACAACCATGCTAGTAATTTCACATAGTATGGATGTAACGGGTCATGAGCTCTTTCATGGGTCATTGCTATTTGATATTACGAGGTACTATGGAAGTCATGACGTCAACAAGATGCTGCTATACTGAAGAAATCAATATCACATGATGTTCTATCATGTCACGAGTCATAATTATCAGAATCTGTAGTTGGTAGATTTGAATGGCAACATGTCATAGGTCGTTACATTTTGTTATGGGTCGTGATGATGTGTTTTTATACTAAAATTTGAAGTTATACCGGTCGTGAGATGAAGTCATAGGGCCATGACGAATGGTCTAGATTCATGTTTCAGCAATATTTTGAAGGATTTTCAATGCCAGAAGGATTCCTATAAATATAAAAACCTTGGGAATCAAGTTAGGTTATTTTCCTAAAGATATGGAAGTGTTTGGCATGGTTTAATCTCAACCATTGGTCTTATCATGAATTTAAAGGAAATGTCCTCTTGTTGACATGGAAAGTTGTCATATCTTTAGGAACCAAAATCCTAACTTGAGAGAAGGAAACTATAAATACACCCTTTTAAGATCTAGAGCCGCATATTAGGCGCCATCAATCAAAACTTTGAAACTAGGAATGTGAGAGCACTCCGAAGGGATGCCGAGAAGAAACTTGGTAGTACACTCATCTAGAAGATTGTTCAAAGCCTCCTTGATGTCCAGGGAGTAATCACATGCTCTATTTTTTGTTGGGACAAATTTATCTTGTTTCTAAATGATTTATCTTTAATTTTTTTTCTAGTTTGTAATAGTTTTAAATTCTAGGGTAAGCCTTATAAAGCCATTGACAGATTTTTATATTAGTTTTATTTTTGTTTCTTTATGAACATGATTGCTTGGTGATTTAATGAATTTGACTTATTATTAATTGTGTATTGACCCATTAAGAATAGTTTAGTTTATGATTTGTTGGACTAGCCCGTTGATGGCAGTTTAATATTATAGGGAGACAACTTACTGCATCTTATGTTGAACAATCTAAGGGTAGATCCATTAAGGAGTATCCTCTCATTTGCTAAATATTAGGATAGTTGGTTTACCCATTAAGGGATGTCATACTATAGGTGTTATAAATCCTTCTGAAGAATCAATTACCTAATTTATTGATTTCTGTGGGGAGTGAACATGTATTATTCTTAACATCATTGGTGTTTAGGCCCTATCAACGTGTTTCTAATCTATGTTTTAATTATCAGAACTGAACTCAATCCATATCCATATAGTCTCCTATTAACCTCTGAAAATTAGATAGTTCATTAATTATTCCTCGTGGAATCAATACTATGTACTCGTTACATTATATTACTTGAACGATTTTTGCACTTGCTTGAATATATTTTGCCCGTAATGGAATTTCACATCAAGTTCGCAACTCTTGTCATGTCGAGGTAGGTTGATCCTAATAAACTCAATTTTATTAGCAATTCTGATGTACTACAAGTCTCTCTTTGAAATGCCCAATTTGAATTTGCAGCGGCATTGATGCTTTAAGGTGGATGTTTTATGAATGCAAACAAGCAACACAAATCGCGAGCTCCACCTAATGGCATAGTCAGAGGTTTGCAAACCAAAATAAGAGGGGTATTGGGTGTTTGAAACCTTTATAAGAGAAATGAATCACTTCTATCAAGATGGATAGGATGTCTAGGCCTCGTTGGTTCCTCTCTCAATGACCTTTCCACGACTACCTCCCTAGCACTTGATCACCATGCCATGGTGGGTTGACCATTGGTTTTGTTATTTTCTCTCAAATAACATATGGACACCACTTTTCAAGTTATCACTATGACATCAATGGATTGAAGATCTCCTTTCCTAGAGCATCTGGATGCTTTGTCAATATATATCTGTAGACAAGATTCTTACACATTGATTGTAGCCTAATTCTCGATTCATGCATTGCAAACTGTTAGATGTGGATAATTGAGTAAATGATGAGGAGCTAAGGATTGATTGCAATCTTATCTGCAATAGGAACTCCTCTTTGTACAAAAATCTTCGCATGGACTTTTAGATGCCAATGATGACCAACCAAGACTTTATGGAGAAACATCACATGCTCGTTATGTGCGAATGGTAGAGATCCTCAAACTTTAATTTTTTTTAGTTCTTTGATGAAAAATATGTATTGAGCGAGTTAGGTTGTGACTAGGGAATATTACATTAGCTTCAGATTTTTGAGTCAAATTAGTTCGGAAGTCAATATAACACGCTAGAAGTACAAGCGCAACATGGTATATTGCCCTCCTTGAGAGCTATGATATTTATACAATACCCTGACTATAAGATTAACTATTTGATGAATCAAGTATAATGCAGACTAGTACATAAAAAATCTAGAATCTAAAATTCTTTCATATATGCACAATATTGAAATGACATATAAATCTTCAAGGTCTTCAAACATACTAAATTGTGACTATACAGAAATCATAGTCTTACAATTCGGTAATATCTAGACAAAGGATCAATACACCTAACTAAGGACCATAACCATGTGCAAGCTTCATTCACCATGAGCACTGGTCATCGCACATGCCATCAACAAAATCATACCTCTGCACATCAACCAATACATGGGAGGAAATTTTTCTTCGAGCTATAAAACCCAATACATAAGGCAATAAGTAGATATGGAATTCATGATATCATAAATCATAGAAATATGTAAGGGATATATATATATATATATATGTATATATATATATATATGTATATATATATATATATATATATACAAAGTCATATCCAATGGACATTGTTCTCTGCAATATTATACAACGGACTTCTTTTTATTTACCTTTAATACTCTAGTTTTTAGTACCTTTCACTCAAACTTTGATTTTGATGTGTTGCATTCTTTCTATGCATACAATAGTTTCAATGTTTAGATTATAATGTGGTTACTACTCAAATACCATTACTGACTTTGAGGTGACTTTGCAACAACTTTATTAAAGTGCTCATGATCTTTTAGCTACGCTAAAACAATAGGTCATGAGTGGTGAAAAACCATGACAAGGCCTAGAAAGGGGGAGGAATGCACGTGAATAGTTTTTATTGTTCATTGAGGGAGCAAGTCGTACAATAAAAACTATCTTTGTTGCAAGTACAATATTAGTCCTTTACAATTTAATGATCTCGATACTATGCAATGACTTCCAAAAATCTATATATATGGCAATGATTACTTTGATTATTTTTCTTGTTTAGAACCCTTATTTTTAACCAACATTAATCCTTACCACAACATATAGTTTGAAGAACAAAATCTAAGATTCACAAGAAGATAAGGAAACATGTTATAATAAACTTCGCCCACATAGTTCGTGTTGGAGTTGAACACGAACAATGTTCAATGACATGGCTTGCTCTAGTATACATTGTCATGTACAACCTGTTGACAAAGGTCATGTTAGGGTTTAACACAAACCATGTACTACAAACTACATTACTAAAATATGGGGTACGATCACACATTCTAGGTGACGCGAAAGTTTAATATCCGATCAAGACTATCCCTGTGTTCATGGTGATGCAGGTCGCGCCCTGCATAATCGAGATTGTCTTCTTATTGACTACGAATGTGAGTCGTGTATGATCATTCATGTCCATGACTTCTTAATTTTCTTGTGATGTAAATCCAAGTCTTCATGTAAAACTTTCTACAATTATATCTGAACCTAGATATAATCCCATGATCTGAAAAGAAAAATTATATACCATCTTACGAACTATTATAGTCATGTGATTAAAACCCACAACCCTAGCATGCATTAGTATAATAAGAAAGAAAACATAGAATCCTAGCATGCATTAATCTAACAAGAAAGTCATATATAAAAGAGATCCACCTGGGAACATACCCTTTGATGAAATGTTTTGTATTCCCATTCTAGAAGTTCCTCCCATTCTTTCCTCCCTAACCGTGATGTTATCATTCTCCTTCAATTTCTACCTAATGTGATTTCAATATAAGTATCTAGCATCTGACTGATTAATATCGCAAAAATCAACTTCTATAATGTCCGTGAGTCAGTTTAACGCCCGTGAAGTGATTTCATGATCGTGAACTATGTTTCATGGCTATGAACTATGTTTCACGGCTGTGAACTGTATTTCACGGTCATGACTGTCTCCTGTGAAAAAAATTGCATATGAGAATTTTGATTCCGATCTCGTTTTAAGTGCGTATTGAGTGCGAATTTTTCTAGTGTCTTCGTCTTTTCGTCCTTGTTCATCCTAGATAATGAAAAAGCAACAACCTGGGTAGATTTGTGACACAAAAAATAAAAATAGACAAGTCTATTGAATGATGCATGCTATGTAGGAATGAACAAAAAATAATCTAAAGATGATATAAAAAAATATGTAAAATTATGCGTGCATCAATATCTAAAAGAGAGAACTAAGATCAAAACGATGAGAATAAGTTCTTAACTCTTCGACAAGAGAGAGAGAAAAAGAGAGAGAGAAAGAGCGAAGAGCAATTCTTTGTGACGGTTGAGAGATGTAAAACCCCAAATTATGAACCCAAGCCCACTTATTTTTCCAGCAGCAAATTAACCTCAAATGGCCCACAACCCACTTAATCCTTAAGTATAAAAGGAGTAAACCGGAAATTTACCCCTTTTTCCGATTCCCACACACTCTCTCTTCTCTTCTTCTCCCTATTACAGCCAAACTTAGGGTTTAAGGAGACCTCTCATCATTTTTAGCTTAAGAAGGTGGTGAAGGTGGATTAGGAGCTCAAGAGGCACAAGAGGAACAAGGAGAAGAGGAAGGAAGAGCTAGGGTTTCATCAAGCTTGAAGGGAAGAGGAAGAATTAGGAGAAACTAGCGTTTCTCGCCAAGGTATGTAAAAAGGATCCAATCTCTCATCTTCTATCTCATCCTATAGATATGGATGTATAATAACACCATGTTCTTAGTATTAGAGATGTTGGGATGGCATGTTAGGGTATGCATGATAGGTGTTTGATCTTATGCCTAAGTGTCTCTTTTCTATGTGTTTACTGTGATATTAACCATGTGATGAATGTTATGATTCCTTAATGTTATAATGATGTTTATATGTCCATCTTATGATCCCTTATGTTATAATAACCTAAACTCCTATGGATTGGAATGTATCCTTATGTCTTAGGGTTCTTTGTTATGTTGCTATGATTCATATGAGACATGTTATGATTAAATCTTGTCCCCATGATGTAAATTCTGCAACGATATGCTCCTTCCATGTTTCAAACCTCAAATGATATGAATATGCTGAACTATGAACCTTAGGAATATTTATATGAACTTTAGGATGGATATTTGAACCCTAGGTTGTAACTTGGACTCAATTACATTTAATTCGATGCTTTAGTGCCTAAATTGAGATGTCAAGAACCCTAGAATATAGAAATTCTCTCACATATGAACTTCCTTGAGAATGACAAGTTCATAGGTATGAAAGGATTAAATTTGAGAGTTAAATGGGGTGAAAATGAGTTTCCAGGACAATCATCACGGGCCGTGATGTGATATCACGGGCCGTGATGGGCTCATTACGGGCCGTGAGATGTTCTCACGGGCCGTGAAACCTGGGTCATGACAGAAGTCGCTAAACATTGCTTCGGTCACGATCGTGATTGATTATCACAGACTGTAACAGGAGCAGACCGTGATAGATTGCTTCAGTCACGATCGTGATTGATTATCACGGGTCGTGATATGAGCAGACCATGATAGGCCGCTTCGGTCACGACCATGATAATGTGGATCACAGGCCGTGACACGAGCAGACCGTGATAGATCGCTTCGGTCAAGATCATAATTGATTATCACGGGTCGTGACACGAGCAGACCATGTTAGACGGCTTCAGTCACGGCCGTGACAATGTGGATCACGGGCGTGACAGGAGGAGGCCATGACCGACCGTTTCGGTCACGACCGTGTTGGAATATCACGGGCCGTGACACGATGAGACCCTGCTGCACTGCTTCAGTCACGGCCGTGACAATGTGGTCATGGGCCGTGACAGTGAGGGTCACGGGCCGTGACAGGATGTAATGGGCCGTGACACTGTCTCACGACCGTGATGGGCTCATCACGGGCCGTGATGACATAAGACATTTAAGCTGCCCTATTTTATAGATGTTGTGATGTTCTTTCTAATGCTTGATCAAATCATTGATATGTTATGTTTTATGCTCTTGTAAGGTAGCAAATCATGTTTGATGTTTGTGATACACCTAGACATCGAGATGCATGCAAAACCGTAATTAGGCTAGAATCACAAGATTGATTGCTATGCTTGATGCATTGAAAAGAAGATGACATGATGAATTAGTCGAGGCATATTGGAAATGGGGGAAGTAGCCGATGGCGCTTCCCGGAAGTGATGTCTCCACACTAGTAGTAGTGTGGTGTGCTTCCCAATATGGACCCCAAAGAAGGGGTGGCAAGGATTGTGCAAAACCAGGGCAACCGAGGGAGCACAATTGAGAGGTTCCCCGGGCTCGACCCAGTAAGGTTTGAGGGTGAAGAGGGACCTGAAAAGGCTGAGACATGGTTGGAGGATGTGTCCGACATCTTTGTGTCCATAGGTTGTGAGGAGGAGAAGAAGGTGATCTTCGCAACTCAACGCCTTTTTGGAGAAGCCAAGACATGGTGGAAGTCCACCCTAAGGACCAATTCCGAGCGGAGGAACATATTGATTGGGATGACTTTGTGGAGGTGTTCGAAAATAGGTACTTCCCTATGTACCTAAAGGATCAAAAGATGAATGAATTCTTATATCTCCAACAAGGGAGCATGACGGTGGAGCAATACATGACCAANATGACTTTGTGGAGGTGTTCGAAAATAGGTACTTCCCTATGTACCTAAAGGATCAAAAGATGAATGAATTCTTATATCTCCAACAAGGGAGCATGACGGTGGAGCAATACATGACCAAGTACCTTAAGTTAGAGAAGTATGACAACCTCCAAGAGACGGAGAGGGCAAGGGTCAAGAGGTTTGTCAATATACTCAAGCCCGGATTGAAGACTAGGGTGATGAGTGGCCGTTGTGAAACCATGAATGAGCTTATGGAGTTGACCACCGACTTGGAAAGGGACTTCAATGAAAAGGTCCAATCTCCTAAGGGAAAGGCTCCCAAAAAACCTGCGGAGCAAGGGAAGAACAAGTGGACAAGGAAGCCTTATCATAAGACACCCTATAAGAAGGAGGAAGCACAAGGGGGCAAAAGCACTTGTAAGCAGTGTGGAAGGATCCATGGAGGAGAGTGCCGCTTGAAGATGGGTGTATGCTTCCAATGTGGAAAGGAATGACACTTTATCAAGGATTGCCCAGAAAGGAGGCCCGATTTCAAGGACAAAGGGAAAGGCAAACAAGGATACCCACCTCAAAGGACTATGGGAACAGCTTACAACATGCATGTTGAGGAGGCCCTTCAGTCCAACGAAGTGGTCCAAGGTATGCTTCTCATCGAGGGACACTATGAAAAAGTTCTTTTTTGATTCGGGTGCTACCCATTCTTTTGTGTCTACCGCTTTCTCTAAAATGTTTGGAACGAAACCTAGTGTGATGTATGGTGTTTTAGAAGTGATGACTCCTATGGGAAGTATGTTAACTAAGGAGGTGTTACCAAATGTGCCCATCATAGTTGAAGGGTTAAATCTCCTATAGACTTAGTAGTTTTGCCCATGACCGATTATGATGTAATCCTAGGCATGGATTGGTTATCAAACCATGACGCCTATGTCATGTGTAGAGAAAAGAAGATCTTGGTAGGAGCATCTAAGAAACCCCATGTAATCATCCGAGGAACCCCCTTCAGGTGTAAGTAATGTACTCGTGTCAGACATGAAGGTCACCAAGATGTTGAGGAAGGGATGTAAAGGTTTCTTAGCAAGTGTGGTTACCACAAACCATGAGCAACCAAAAGGGCCGGAGTATGTGGATGTGGTGAGAGAATTTATGGATGTATTTCCCGAGGACTTACCGGGATTGCCACCTCAAAGGGAAATTGATTTCACAATTGAGTTGATGCCGGGTGTAGGACCGATTTCTATTGCACCTTATAGGATGGCGCCGGCCGAGATGCATGAGTTGAAGAGTCAACTAGAAGAGTTGCTAGATAAAGGTTTCATTAGACCTAGTGTGTCACCATGGGGTGCACCGGTCTTATTTGTCAAGAAGAAGGATGGTACATTGAGGCTTTGTATCGACTATCGGATGTTGAACAAGGCCACAATCAAGAACAAGTACCCTTTGCCACGCATAGATGATTTGTTTGACCAACTATCATCGGCATCGGTGTTCTCCAAGGTTGATCTCCGAAGCGGGTATCATCAACTAAGGGTTTCCGAGCAAGACATACCGAAAACCGCTTTTCGGTCGAGGTATGGACATTATGAATTTCTCGTTATGCCTTTTGGACTAACGAATGCCCCTGCTGCTTTTATGGATCTTATGAACAGGATCTTTAGGCCATATTTGGACAAGTTTGTCATTGTGTTTATTGATGACATCTTGATATATTCTTCTAATCCCAAGGAACATGAAGAGCACTTGAGATTGGTGTTGGGGACACTAAGAAAGCACAAGTTGTATGCAAAGTTTTCTAAGTGCGACTTTTGGTTAAAAGAGATTATGTTCTTAGGGCACATCGTGTCAAAGGATGGCATTATGGTAGATCCAAGCAAAGTGGAGGCCGTTGTTAATTGGAATAGACCAAAGACGGTGACGGAAATTCGGAGTTTCCTAGGATTGGCCGGATACTATAGGAGATTCATTCAAGATTTCTCCAAGATAGCATCTCCTATGACCTACTTGACAAGGAAAGGAGTGAAGTTTGAATGGACACCCAAATGTGAAGCAAGTTTCTTGGAACTCAAGAAGAGGCTCACAATTGCACCCGTGCTTACCATTCCTTTGAGAAGTGAAGGATTCGTCATCTATAGTGATGCTTGCGGCACCGATCTAGGTTGCGTGTTGATGCAACATGGGAGAGTTGTAGCTTATGCGTCAAGACAACTTAAGAAACATGAAGTGAACTACCCAACTCATGACTTGGAGTTGGCGGCGGTTGTCTTTGCCTTGAAGATTTGGCGACATTACTTGTATGGAGAGACTTTTGAAGTATTTTTGGATCACAAAAGTCTAAAGTATGTATTCTCACAAAAGGAGTTAAACATGAGGCAAAGAAGATGGCTCGAGTTTTTTAAGGATTATGAATTTGCCATCATATATCATCCGGGAAAGGCTAACACCGTGGCTGATGCTTTGAGTAGATGGGAAGGGTCACTCGTTTGTTCAAGAGTTCACAAGTGGAATCTTCTTGAGGATATAGTGCAATGGAACCCGATTCCCATTGGTGAAAATGTAGTGTTGATGACACTTCATGTAATAGAATCAAACCTAGTAATGAGGATTATTGTAGCTCAAAGGAAGGACCCAGAATATGGTTATATGATTTCTCTATGCAAGAAGGAAACAACGAGCTTCACCTATTGCAATGATGATGCCATACGATTCAAGGATCGCTTATGTGTTCCAAATGATAAGTCTTTAAGGAGGGAAATTTTAGATGAATGCCAAAAGTCCGAGTTCACTATTCATCCCGGAAATATCAAAATGTTTAAAGACCTACAAAGATGTTTTTGGTGGAAAGGCATGAAGACAAAGATAGCTAAGTATGTGTCAAGATGTCTTATTTGTCAACAAGTCAAGATAGAACACCAAAGGCTATCCGGTATGCTTCAATCATTGGAATTACTGGAATGGAAATGGCAAAGTATCACCATGGATTTTGTGATGGGGTTACCGAGAACCAAGAGTGGACATGACTCTATATGGGTGATTGTGAATAGATTGACAAAATCAGCACATTTCCTCCCAATGAAGGCGAGTCAATCAATGGAGAGTTTGCTAGATTTGTATATTAAGGAAATTATCCGACTTCATGGAATTCCTACCTCTATTGTATTGGATAGAGATCCAAGATTTACTTCAAGATTTTGGATAAGCTTACAAGATGTTTTTGGGACAATACTAAATTTTAGTACGGCTTTCCATCCGCAAACCGATGGGCAAAGTGAGAGGACAATCCAAACACATGAAGATATGTTGAGGATTTGCTCCCTAAATTGGCATGGTAGTTGGGATACTGACTTACCATTAGTGGAATTTGCATATAACAATAGTTACCATGTAACCATCAAGATGGCTCCATTTGAGGCCTTATATGGAAGACCATATAGGTCTCCTTCTTGTTGGACGGAAGTTGGGGAAAGAAAACTTCTTGGACCCCAACTAGTGCAAGATTGTGCTAATAAAGTCGACTTAATCAAAAAGAGGATGTTGAAAGCCCAAAGTAGGCAAAAAAGCTATGCGGACCAAAAGAGAAAAGAACAAATTTATGAAGTTGGGGAGTATGTTATGTTGAAGACTTCACCAACAAAAGGAGTAATGCGTTTTAGCAAGAAAGACAAGTTAAGTCCACGATATGATGGACCTTTTGAGATCATCAAGAAGGTTGGCGAAACGGCTTACAAGTTAGCACTCCCACCATCCTATGCAAGGATTCATGATGTGTTCCATGTATCGATGCTTAGAAGGTACCATCATGACAGTGCTAATGTCATCCGAATTGAAGAGTCAAACATCAAGGAAGATTCGACATATGAGAAACAACCCATAGAGATATTGGAGTACCAAAAGAAACATATTCGAAGTAAGATAGTATCAATAGTTAAAGTAGCTTGGAAGCACCATAAAGGAAATGATGCTACTTAGGAACTTGAAGACGAAATGAGAGAAAAAATTCCTTATCTATTCGGTAAGTATTTATCATTATGCAAATTTGAGGACGAATTTTTTTTAAAGGGCAGAGGATGTAAAACCCCAAATTATGAACCCAAGCCCACTTATTTTTCCAGCAGCCCATTAACCTCAAATTTCCCACAACCCACTTAATCCCTAAGTATAAAAGTAGTAAACAAAAAATTTACCCCTTTTTTCCCATTTCCACACGCTCTCTCTTCTCTTCTTCTCCCCATTACACCCAAACATAGGGTTTAAGGAGACCTCTCATCATTTTCAGCTCAAGAAGGTGGTGAAGGTGGATTGGGAGCTCAAGAGGCACAAGAGGAACAAGGAGAAGAGGAAGGAAGAGCTAGGTTTCATCAATCTTGAAGGGAAGAGGAATAATTAGGAGAAACTAGGGTTTCTCGCCTAGGTATATAAAGGGGATCCAATCTCTCATCTTCTATCTCATCCTATAGATATGGATGTATAAGAACACCATGTTCTTAGTATTATAGATGTTGGGATGGCATGTTAGGGTATGCATGATAGGTGTTTGATCTTATGCCTAAGTGTCTCTTTTCTATGTGTTTAGTGTGATATGAACCATGTGATGAATGTTATGATTCCTTAATGTTATAATGATGTTTATATGTCCACCTTATGATCCCTTATGTTATAATAACCTAAACTCCTATGGATCAGAATGTATCCTCATGTCTTAGGGTTCTTTGTTATGTTGCTAAGATTCATATGATACATGCTATGATTAAATCTTGTCCCCATGATGTAAATTCTGCAACGATATGCT